>PVLD010015522.1:0-48213 GCA_004027595.1 Dinomys branickii | reverse complement strand
TAATCGATGACAGGATATTAGATTAATAGTGTATATCTGTATGTGTTAGCCTGAACACACACTTCGAAGATAACAATATGTAAAGCAGCAACAAGCGGTGTTTTTTTTCTGTTGTTGTTGTTGTTGATGTTGTTGCTGTTGTTGATGTATGCCTGTTTTCTTTCTTGTCTTTGGATTTTTGGTTCTTGTGTTTTCTTTTCTTTTTTTTTTTTTTCTGTTGTTGAGAGGATCAACTGTCTGACTAAATTTGCATGTCTGTATATGGGTCCATACATCTACAATTCGAAGATATCAATGGATAAAGCAACAACTACTGTTGAGACCAAATCACCTTGTCTATAGATTAGTTGTGATTGTACTATTTTCTATGATAATGGGTGTCTGTTTGTCAATATGTTTTTGTACTTTTATGTTTCTAAAATAAAAAAAAAACATAATTCTATCAAAATTGTACAACGCAAATTATCACTGCTAAAAAGGTGGAATATTTTGCATGTCCACTTATATTTCATGTTTAGTCATTATAGCTAGTATCCAGCTATATGGTATTAGTATTAATTTCTGTATTTCAAACCAATATTTTGTCTTATTTTACAAATAACTCTGTATTCAATGGTTAATTCTATTCTTATCTTCATTTTTAAAAATAATTTCTGTTGTCCAGGGATTGTTCACTGGCAGATTACTCAGTAAAGTCTTATGAGAATAATGTTCCTTGGCTTCCTGAGTATTGGTAAGAGCTGATCTTATGATAAATTCAATTTTAAATTCTTTATAAATTAAATATTGTTTAACTAATGCTGAGTTCTGCACGCATGTAAGTTGACATTCTTCTGGCATGCTATATTGTCTACTGGTTTATTTTTAGTACTAATTCTTTTGTTTTTGCCATTTTTATAGTAATGCTGATTTTGCCTCTCAAATGGAGTGCTTTTCAAAGTTTTGGATTGCATTGGCTAGATTTTCCACATTGCTGTTAGTGCAGACTTCCCTTCAAACTGACTGTATTAGAATGTCTCATTTTTTTACCATAAAGACATACTTGGCTATTTGTTTGAGATTACTGTTATTAGTTTTACTTCTATTTCACTCAAAACTAATTGTTGAATTTTATAAAACATTGGACTTTATAAAACTGAATAAAATTGTGAAGTTATTTTCTTTCATTTAACATCAGAATGTCGTGAATACATTTTCTAATACATTTTCTGATGTTGAATCATTCTGGTATTCCTGAAATAGATATTATTTCATCAGGGGTTATGAGTTCTTAATATACTCTGGGTTTAAATGTTCACTTAAAGGGAGAGTTTGCATTAATATTTATATATGAGATGACACATCTGTATGCATATAATATTCTTACTTCCTGATCTTGTCAGATTTTATTATCAGAGTTAATCTACCTTTATATTATTTAATGCAAGTATTCCTTCTTTTTATATGGCCATGGTCAATTTAATACCATAGGGATTAATTATTCCTTCAAAGTTCAGTAGCATAGAATTTCATTTTCCTGAAAGAACGGGGAGAGAACTCCTACAGAATAACCTTCATCTGTCTCATTGTGGGTGGGGAGAGAGGGTGGATAGAGTTTTGAAAAGTTTTTACAGTTGAGGCCATGACTGTCAGATTAGTTATGGTTCTTAGATTTTTTTTTCAACAAGAAAGCAATGCATCTCATATTCATTTTGTTTTTCCCTCTGCATGACAAATTTCCACTCCTAGTTATGCTTATTAAATACAAGTTTATTTTCTCTCTGTGTTTCTTTCTCCTTTTCCACTCTGTTTTCCTTACACTGGTCTGACACAGGATTTTCTCCATAAGTTCCACGTGGAGAACCTTTCCTCAGGAAATCAGAGCTGAAGAGTGCTTATTAAGGAGAACAGCCACCTCCTATCGCCATCAAAGTAACCCAGGTGAACTGTATCAGAAGGCCAGAGAACTGGCCCCTCCTCTTGCTGCTGCCATGACTGAGGTGAACCACACCGGAAGGCTGAGAGACTGGAGGGAACACCAGTGGCACAGTGGGGTCCCAACTAGGGCACACAGGGTGGGCAAGTGGGACTAGCAGCATGGAAAATTGCACAGTAACAATAATACGAGCCAATAGCTGATAAGTTATGTGAACCATCATTGTGGTTCGGGTCAAAGACACAAAGAATAGAAGCAAATGGGGGAGCTGCCCCTGTTCCCTCTTTTCTTACCTTTTTTCTCTTTTCTAAACAGCTGGGGAGAACTCCAGCCACGGAAAACAAATTCCAACCCCCAAACCCAGACCCCAAGTTCAGATAATCCCTTGTTTACTCCTTCACTCTTTCTCCTCTGCCCTCTTCCTAGTTTCCCAAAGTCTGTGTGGCCATCCTCTGTCCTCTAGCCTGGATTCTACTTTATTTTCAGTTATCTTAGTTTTATATACTCTCTTAAACCTCCCTACCACAGGTCAAACCACTCTACCAAGGCGAAACACTTTGTATAAAGGCTCCCAATTCAAAATCACCTTTTATATAATTGTAGCTTTTCTTACTACGGTTTAAGGTACAAAATTAATAGCTACCACAGTTTGTCACTATCTAAATTGTGTTTGATGCTATTGTTATTTCTAACTATGCTACTTTAGCTAGGATGCTAGATCTGTTGTAAAGAGTTGTTCTCCCTTCTGTAAGAATACTAGGAAGCTCTGAGGTAATAACCTCACCACAGCCCAGCACTAAAGAAGAGAGGACTGAGCCAAACAGATACAAATGTCTCACTCTTAATTAACTGGGAAGGTAGGATACTGGGACAGGCACAAGCCAAGAATCTACTACATACAGAAGACATCTCTGAGGAAGAGAGTTTTCATAGAGAGAAATTGAGACTAGTGATATAGTTACCTACTACAATAATGTACAAGGATCCACACGGCAAACAAAACAAAAATTTTTTAAATAGAAAATGACAAGATGCAGAGGTAAGATGTAATCTCAGAACTCTAGCCCACCCAGAACAAGTCCAGGAGACAATGAGAAAGGGGAAAGCAAAAGACACACTCCTGAAATTTCTGAAATGGCAGTAACTGAAGTAAAGAAACATGCCCATGAGGATATAGAGGAAACCAGATAAGAAATAATCTCTCAGGTAAAAAAGAAAGGTCAACATTCATAAAGGAATTGCTCAGCAAATATAGAGTACAGATGGATCGAAAAAATAGATGACAGGAAAGCATGGAAACAGTGAATGATCAATATATGAATGAAACAATGCATAATACGGATTCAAACAGATATCTGGGAAATTAAAAGTTCCACTGAAAGCCGACAAAACCTCTGGACTTAAACTGAAGACTGACTTTCAGATCTTGAAAACAGGATTGTGGCTACTGAACATGAAAGGAAAGATCTCATAAATAACAAGGGATCAACACTTCAACAGCTGCAAGACAATGCAAACAAATACAATGTAAGAATGATAGTTGTCAATGAAAAAGGAAGAATCAACCCAAATGACATAAATTATTTGCGGAAGTAACAGCAGAAAGTTTCCCAAACATGAGAACAGAATCTGACATATAAGAAGTGAGGCATACAGAACTCCAATTAGTCGTGACCAAAATAAAAATACACTCAGACATATAATAATGAAGATCCCAGGAATTCAGTACAAACACAGAATATGAAAAGCTGTTACAGTAATAAAACATCGCCTCTAAGGAAAGCCCCTCAGAATCATGGCCTCCTTCTCAACACAAACCCTCAAGTGAAGAAGAGCTTAGAGTGAAATACAGTGATCTCTCACCTATAGTGGGACATACATCCCAGAGACCACCACAAGAGGTGAAAATCAAAGAAGTAGCAGTGTTACACTTATTTTATTATTTATATATATATATATATATATTAAGGCTTTATAAACCCCACATTCCTACCCACCTTCCCAGGGAGACCCTTCTTCCCAAAGCCTCAGCTTTCAGCTGGGTCGGCACCCAGGGAAGCCCTGGGTGAATTGGCATCTCAGCTCTGGGGGTGGGAGGAGAGGAGGGGCTACGGGGGGATGGAGAGGGGAAGCAGGCTGGGGAGTGAGGTATGCAGGACCCAGCCAAGCTGCAGCTGAGCCCAGCTCAGTGCCCGGCCTGCATGGTTTACCTGCTCAGGACCCTCATAGTGTGGGTTGGGGCTGGGCACATAACCATGTGCACTCCTCATGTATAAGCAGTGCCTGCCCAGTGTGTTTCCACTCGCAAGGCCTGGTGGCTCTGATGGGCTCAGGCTGGTGGGAGTAGCATAGTGCATTTCCACTATGTACAGTACAGCATTCATCCACTGATGAATTACATACTGTACAGTATTTCATTTTGATTTCATATTCTTTTAATGTGTTTGAATAAACTTTTTTATATTGTTTTAAATATTTAGGCAAATATAGTTAAAATCATAAATATTATATAAATACCTACATACTGCAAAATCCCATGATATAGGGAAAACTCCGGGATACAGAATCAGATATATTTTTTTAAAAGCCTGTAATACAGTGAAGCCACAATATGTGAACCACAATATAGTGAGGGATAAATGTATTTCAAGTCCTGACAGAGAACGACTTCCACACCAGACTGATGTACCCTGCAAAACTAACTTTCAAAATTAATGGAGAAATAAAATACTTCCATGACAAAGAACAATTGAAAAAAATTCATGACCACCAAATCAACCCAGCAAAGAATACTGGAAGATATTCTAAACAAAGGCAAAAATGGCCATACTTTCAACACTGTTATATAGATTTAATGCAATCCTAATCAAAATACCATTAGCACATCTTACAGAACTAGAGAAAACATTCCTGAAATTCATTTGGAAACAAGAGAGACCTAGAATAGTAAAAGCGATCCTGGGAAACAAAGGGGAGGTAGGAGGGCATCACAGTCCTTGATGTAAAATTATACTACACAGTTACTGTGATAAATTCAGCATGGTACAGGCAAAAAACATACCTGAAGGTCAGTGGAACCAATTAGAACACGCAGATACAACTCCAAACACCCTCAGCCACCTTATATTTGACAAAGTGTCCAAACGTTCACTGAAAAAACTTAAGTCTCTTTTAAAATGGTGCCGGCAAAACTGGCTTTCCACATGCTGAAGACTAAAAGTAGACCCAAGTCTTTCAACATACACAAGACTAAGGTCAAAATGGATCAAAGATCCAAATGTTAACACAGAAACACGAAATCTACTAGAAGCGGAAGTAGGTAGAAATCTTGGAGACATAGATGTAGGCAGAGAGTTCATGAACAAAACCCAAACAGCACAGGAGATACTTCAAAGAATCAAACACTGACACTTTTTTTTTTTTTGCGGTACTGGGGACTGAACTCAGGACCTGGCACTTGCCAGGCAGGCGCTTATTCTGCTGAGCTATATCCCCAGCCCCCAAACACTGAGACTTAATCTTTTTAAAAAGCTTTTCAAAATCAAAAAAAAAAAAAAAAAAAAGAATCATTACCAGAGCAAAATGTCAACCCACATAGTGGGAAAAAATTTTAGCAGCTGTCCCTTATATGAAGGACTTCTATCTAAAAGATATACAGATTTGAAAAAATTCAGACCCCCAGATTGAAAGATTCAATCCAAAAAATAGGCATCTGAGATGAATGCACATGTCTCAGATGACAAAATACCAACAGCAAATAAATATATGAAAAAACGTTCAACATCATCGGTCATTCAAGAGATGCAAATTAAAAATAAAGAGATTTGATCTCATTGCAGAAAGAATGGCTATCATCAAAAAATCAACCAATAATAAAAGCTGGAGGAGATGTGGGGAAAAAGGAACCCTTCTTCACTGTTTGTGGGAGTGCAGACTGTTGCAACCACTGTGGAAATCAACAGGTAGGATTAAAGGTCTCATTTGACCTAGCTATTCCCCTTCTGGGTATCTTTCCAGAAGAATTAAAAATATATCACACTGATATATATGTGACCATATTTATAGCAGTATAATTTGTAATAGTTAAATCCTGGAAACAAGCCAAATGCTCATCAACCAAAGAACGAATAAAAAAGATGTGGATTTTTTTTACAATGGAGTAGTACTCAGCCATAAAGAAGGATAAACTTGAGACTTTTCTAGGTAAATTGATACAACTTGAGACCACACTCTTTAGTGAAAAAATCACAGTCACATGTGTAAACATCATTTTGTCTCCTTGGTGTGAGAAACTTAAAAAGTAAATAAGGTCTAAAATCTATAACAGATCTGTGAAATGTGAAGAAACTGTTAAAAAGGAGAAAAGAACTAGGATGGGGCAAAAGAGAAAGGAAGGAAGGGAAAAGAGAGAAAAAAATGTAAGTTACTTACACTGTTAGTGTCTCTTAGTTCATAGAAGAGGAAGGTTTGTTTTAATATCAATTGGATAATTTTTTATGCCCACATCTTTTTACTCTGAGTAACTACTTTAATATTAATAATATTATTGTATGATATTAATATGTTGTTAATTATTATTATTTATAATAATAAGCAATGTATTAACTATTGTTATTCTCCTACCATCTTGCTATGAAATCTTGTTCTACCTTTTTGCTATAAAATTTAAGAAAAGTAATTATCAAGTTTGTTCCTAGATTACAAGGCAGGCCATCTAAGACCATAAATATAAATCATATCCTCATTTGAATTGCCTCCTACTCCTGGTTTATTCCCAGTTGTACCAAGAAATGTATTGGAGCAAATGCAGAAAAATCATATGTGACAATTTTATTGTCATTATGCTCACACACCTAACAACCAGAACCAAGAAAACCAACAAACACACTCTGAGATCTCTATAGAACCAGGCCTGTTATGGGGATAGTATGGTCTGTAGTCGAGCCTCTGTGTCATGAGAGTACTCAGCACTGGAATTAAGCACAGCACACAAAGATTCAGGCCCATCTTCTCTGTCCTCATTGCTCTGTACTTGAAGTCTGGCCGAATAATCTGGATGCCTGAAAATCATTTAGTCAGCTTAGGCAGGTGGACTGAGCAAGCCGGAGATAGTATAAGAAGGACCTAGTGCTGGTGTACTTAGGTCTTCTCCATCCCTGGAACCAGTTCTTGGACCAAGGTGGCTCTAGTGTGATGCTGGGTCAGGTGAAACCATGTGGAGCCACATCATAGCTGTGAGCACAGGGGAACAGGACGGTCCTTGCATTCTCAGAATTCGGCTCAAATACCTGGTATTCAAGCTCCTTTAGTTCTGTGCAACCCTTCAAAATCATCTGTGCAACCCTTCAAGATCATCTCCACAGTCTTCCCATTGCAGGAACTGCTCTATTGAGATGACTAGGATCAGTGACAACAACTATTTTCCATTGGCAGCTCTAAATTGTATTTGCAGGCCAGTTCAAAGAGACTCCTAAAAAAGTCATTGACAAATGCTACTGTTTTCCTATTTCCCAAGTATTATCATTTGTTTTAATATTTTCTTTCCTTAAATTACATTTTTCTTTTGTGGAACCAGGGATCAAACTCAGGACCACACACTTGTCAGGCTGGCGCTATACCCCTGGCCCCTACATTTTTCTTTTATTTATGTCTGTTGTACCTGTAAGGTACAAGTGCAGTACAGTGATTGCTACTGTATATCTTCCTCCAACTCTTTTTAAAGTGTCTACCTTGATAGCTTAGAGTTGGCCATAATAGGAGTTTTTACACCATAGGAATTAGCAAGTGCTGCCAATCAGGATTTAATGGATTGTTTTGTTGAGTTTGTAGCAGTAGGAAAATGTTAGAGCAAATGATAGTAGTGTAGATTAATCTTGAAAGCATCAGTCCACAGCTAAGGATGACCAACACACATATAAAACAGAGCACGCATTTCTCCAGAGTAGCTGTCTATGAATTACCCTGTCCCACAAAAGAATTGTTCAGTTATTGCTGCACAACTGAAGTTCTAAGTGCACGTCACTGGATTACCTTTGTCTTACTCACATAGACAAACACAACAAACAACAGTCCTGCCGAAGCGTCACTCAGAGCCAGATGTCAAATGCTCACCAAACACCATTAACTGCCTCCGATGTGTTCTGACTTCCACTGTGCACATTGCCACTGTTCCTTATGTTTCCCTCAATTACATTTTCTTTTATTTTAAAGATACAGGCTTACAAAATTGATCAAACAATTAAGCATGAACTGTTCCTTTCAAAGAACTAATAGAAATTAGTAGTACAATTATCTTAGCTCTCTTGTGCATATATACCTATCTTTCTTTCTCTTCCTTCTTTTCTTTTTTTGTTTTTTTTTTATTTTAAAAATAAAGGCAGAAAACATTAACAGACATCCATTTATAAAATAGCATAAGAACAATACAAACAGTACAGAGTTACAGACAAAGTGGTAGGAAATTAACAATGGTTGTTGTATCACATATTGATATCTTCAAAGTAGTTTCTCAGGAAAACAAATAGAGATATGCAATAATGATCAAACAAGTAATCATTAACTGTTCCTGTCAGTAAAGCAATAGAAGACAGTAGCACAACCGTTAGCTCTCCTGTATACACACACATATGTGATTTCCCCTTCTTTCCCTTCTCCTTTCCCACACACCAGTTGCCCATTACTTTTGAGCATTCCTTTCATTTCAGAATGTCTATCATACCTCCTAGTTTTTATTCACTCTTTCAGGTTCTTACATTAGTGAGACAATACATTGCTTACACATTCAGGTCTGATTTATTTCACTTATGAGTATGGTCTCTAGTTGTGATCATTTACCTATAAAAGCCTCGATTTTATCTTTCTTTAGAGCTGAGTAATACTCCATTACGTATAAGTACCACAATTTTTTTTATCCAATCCTCAGTGGATGGACATTTGGGTTGATTCCACAATTTAGCAATCACAAATTGTGCCGCTATGAACATGGGTGCACATATACTGCTGTGATATGATGTTTTCAGGTCTTCTGGGAATATACACAGAAGGGGGATAGCTGGGCTGAATGGGACCTCCAGACCTAGTTTGCTGAGGAATCTCCAAACTGCTTTCCACAATGGTTTCACCAATCTGCATTCCCACTTGCAGTGGAGAAGAGTTCCTATTTCTCCACAGCCTCACCAGCATTTGTTATTGATTGATTTCTTAATGACAGCCGTTCTTACTGGGGTGAGATGAAATTTCTCTTCCTTCTTTTCTCTTTTCTCTTATCCCTGTTGTTCTGTCTTTTGGAGCAGTTTCCCTTTCATTATATCTACTTTTTTGATCTTATTTACTCTTTCAGTTTCTTACACCAGAAAGACAATAGGATGTTTATACAATTACTTTTATTTTTGAGACAAGGTCTCATTATGCAGCTCAGGCTGGCCTTCAGCTCACTTTGTAGCCCAGGCTGGTGTTGAACTCACAGCAATCTGCCTGTCTCAGTCTCCCAAGTGCTAGGTTTACAGGTGTGCACCACCATGCCCCACCTACAATTACATTTTAAGTATAGTCTTTATCTACTATTGTTATTCAGAGTGCTGTATTTAAAAGAACAAGCTCATTTCTATTTTTTTTTTTTTTTTTAGATTTTTTGGAAAGTTGTAATGTTATTATGTTTTAGTCGTAGGATGTGGCATCTGCGATTGCCTTCTTCTAGCCTATAGCTAGCTATCTTTGTGAGTCAAGGCACTGTTTACCCAACTTGGGGCTTTGCAAACACAGATATTAAGCACATAGACATGCACACCAAACTGATTGTCATTTTATTTAGTTTTTGTACAGGTATTTCCAGTTTTGTTTATTTAGATTTCCAAGATCTAAGAACATCTCAAAATTCATTCTCTTTTATTTTTGACAGCTTTGCTCACAAAGATTAAACATATTCATCACTTATTTATGTTGGTGATACGCTTTCCCTTCCATTCTTTGCTTCTAACTTTTATCTACATTTTTCTTCATTCTTGTTTTAAATTTTTATTTTAAAGAAAAACAAAAAGCCCCTAAAACACACAAAGTTCCAAAACAACTGATAGTATGTAACAATGGTTAATACATTGCATACTGTTATCTTTATATTAGTTACTTAGAGTTCATTCTTTTTTATATGAATTTATCCCTAATATGCTTTGGGTTATTTTTCTATAAAAATGGAAGGATCACTTTTCTTGATGTTATCTCTCTGGAAGACATTTTGTCCTTGGAGTGTAATTTTATAGGAACATGCCTTTTTGAGTTAGTACAGTTTCTGCTTATATTTATTGTACTAAGAATGATTGAGTCATTTTATATGTGGAGATTTGTTGCTTTATATCCTGGAGTTCTATATATGCCCTGGGTTTTCTGTCTGGATTTTCTGTCCTTAGTCATATAGAAAGGATGCAGTCAGTTTTGGGGGTAGTGCAATTTGAGAACTTTTCCTTGACTCCCTAGGTACTTTATGCCACCTTGTATGAAGCTGGTGCTGTCATCTCTACTCAGCTGCAGTGACAAGATGCTGTGGTTTACAATGATTCCAGAAGCTGCCCTACTTATGATGCTCCAACTTAGGATGTTTCAACTTTGCAGTGGTGCAAAGACAAAATGCATCCGGATTTGTGAATTGGATATCTTGCCAGGTTAATGCTATGCAGTGCATACTGTCATCTATATTATAGAAAGATGAGTTAGACAGAAATTAATATACAGCTAGATAGCAACTGTGCCTTTGAGAAAGTCAGCACGAAAAAATGAAAATATTAGAATTGTGGCTAGAGGTGCATCTAGAGAAGGCCAGGCCTTGAGATGAAGATGCCATGCCCAGGCCTACAAGACACCCCAAGGTTTCAACCGTAACAGCTGATGCTGGGCAGGTTCCTGAAGCTAAGAGGGACTGAAGGTGACCTCACTCCCAACACAGGCAGTATAAGATTCGGTGACCCTCCTTTAACCCATAGCTAGGGCCTGAGGAAAGGCAAGATCATTTCAGTAGTTACCTCTAGAAATGACGAGGCAATGTATCTGGAATCCCAGGAGGCTGAGACAGAGGGTTGTCAAGCTTGAAGCTAATCTGGATAAGTCAGGTAGACACTGCTTCAAGCCTAAATTTGGAAAGTGCTGGGAATATAGCTCATCTCTCATTGGGTACAATCCCCAGTACTGCAAAAAATGAGTCATTTGTTAGCTGATTATAAATGCCTAAATATAACTCCCCCACACACTTTAGATGTATTAGAATATGATTTGTTAAAATTCATGGCAACTATCCAAGACTTCACACAGATAATTTTGAACCTTACTTCATCTACACGCTTCAGAATATATTTCTTTACATCCACATAACAAGCAACCCTATAAAAATTCATTTCTTAACTATGCTTTATGAATTGTTTTTCCATTTGGTCTAGATATATTCAATTACTTTTGCCATAAGGAAAACAAAATGTTCGTTAATGTGCAATGATGTATTTTTCAAAAAGCTACATTAGCTATGAAAAATAAATAGATGATTTGAACCTAAAATTTATGTCATGATAACTTGATGTTAGCCAATTTGGGGAGAAAAAAAAAAAAACAGTTTTGGTAAGAAGGCATTCAGTGGCAAAAGGTCTGATTTAAGAATAGTAAAGTTACAGAACTGTGAAACACCTAATGCATTTGTGTGAGATGTGGAATTTTTAGGGCAGAGAAACTATTCTGTGTGATACTGTAATGAGGAATACATGATGATATGCATTTTGTGAAACCCATAGAGTGTTACAGCACAGAAAGTGAACCTTAGTGAAAACTATAAACTGTAGTTAATAATAATTCCTGGATAGTGGTTCATCAATCATAGCAAATAGACCCTACTAATGGCAGAAGTTAATACCACAGGAAACTAGGTGGATGCTGAGGAGAAGGCCCTCCATCCCCTCTCTTCAGCTGTGCTATAAACCTAAAGCTGCTCTAAGAAATCAAGTCTATTAGTATAAAGCATTAGCTCAGTAGAATTCAGAAAAATGAAATGTTAACAACAATAGAAAAATGTAATGTAAGCTTCTACCAGTGCCTTGCCGAAATATTTTAAATTAATGACAGCGACTGCCCAGTGTGCGCAAAATACAGTTTTGAATTTAACAACCCAACAGCTTCAAAAAATATAGCTTTCTACGCTATGAAGATCAAGTGTATGTTGTGCGTGTTGCAGATAGTAAAAACAAACAAACAAACAAACAAAAAACCTATCTGAAAGGCTCTCAAGACACTGGAATGGGCTCCACGGTCTCAGGTGCTGTCTGTGCACTTCCTTAGGCCTCAGATCTTTTGTATAAAACTAGCATCAAACTCATAATCTACCACTGGTCTGTAAAGAACACACGAGCAAAGAACTCACCCTTCATAAATTTATCTGAGTGCTTTGTTGTGTGGCAAGGGGGGAAATCAGGGCAGTGTGACCCCGCTTGGTAGCCTGAGCACAGTCCCTGGTTTTGCTCTCCCAATCAATCTATGTATTTTACAGGGGACTGTGAGAAGACGGGTCCTGAGCTGCGCTGCTTTCCCCATTCCAGGCAGTCAGCACGGAGCATCCTAATTGCGCCCCCAGCGGCTGCTAACCGAGTAATGGCGCTGGGCTCCAGTTCCCATAGGCCCTGCAGGTCTGCTTCAAGCCCATTAACTCTGAATGCGGTCTCCACCAACAAGGCTCCCCAGTGTTCCTCCGCAGCTGAATTCCGTGAAACGCTCGGTTTGAATGTTTTCAGGAAAAATTCTTCCCAAGCTGTGAAGAGTTGGTAAAAGCCTGATTAATGGGGCTCGAGTTGAAACAATGCTCTGAGCAGCGGCTGAGAAATTGGGGGGAAAGAAGAGGAACGGAAGACACAGACAGCAGCCAAGACCCACAGCTCCAACCAAGCCCAAGGAAACAACATGAGCGTCCAGGGAAAGCAATACATGGGTTAGTTGCAAAGGACACTGGGATGATTTAAAGATAAAAGCACTTTGCCATGTCCTCAAATAGGAACCAGGGAAAGGACCAACTTACGATGGGCCAACTTAGGATTTTTCAACTTTACAGTGGTGGAAAGGCAAAATGCATCCGGATTTGTGAATTGTATATCTTGCCAGGTTAATGATATGCAGCGCACACTGCCATCTATATTATAGAAAGATGAGTTAGATAGAAATTAATGTACAGCTAGTCAGCAACTTTGAGAAACTCAGCACAGAATTGCGGCTAGAGGTGCACCTATATTACATATAGCGGGCTGAACTCCAGCTGAGTTATCTTTCTTGCAGGATTGCGATCCAGCCAAGGAATTGGAAGAGTTGTTTCATGAAAACGGGAACAGGTTTCCTGACTGCCTATGGGTTAAACCTGTAGCTCCAGGAATCTCTCTCTGTGACTCCTCCAATGCACGTATTTCCTCAGCTTTAGTTGCTATGTCTTGAATTTTCTTTCCAAGTTGCCCCAATCTGTTCAGTTCCTTGTGTTCTAACTTCTTTGGAGGCTTAGAGTCCTTGTGAACGATTTATCTTCAATGTTCACCAAAACTTCTTTTCTTTTTTTTTGGTGCCAGGAGTTGAACTCAGGTCCTTGCACTTGCCAGGCAGGAGTTCGTGCCACTGAGGTATATTCCCAGCACTACCAAAATCTATTTTCAATTGAATTTTCCACCTCTTATTTCAAGCAGAAAATAGGAAACCATCAACCTATCCCTCCTTCACCATGTTCATATTATATGAATTATTCACATGATCTACTTTCTAGATACAAGGCACTCAGTCTGATTTGCAGCTAAACTCTTATTTTTCTACTTCCTTAGCTCTCTCCCTTTCTCATTATCAATTTTTATCTTTTCTGGACCCTTCCTCTAAGATCACAAATAAACTCTTCCTCAATTTTGTCATCACACACACACACACACACACACACACACATACACACACACACACACACACACACACATGCACATACACACATCAGTCTGTATGACCCTATACATTCATCTCATTTCCCAACTTTTCTCTGACCTATTCATAGCATTCTTCAACAGAACTGTCAACTTACTTTTGAATTCCTACTTTTAAATTGAATTTCATTTGACCCTTAAGAAGTATTAACAAGTTGTTTAATGATAGAAAATTTCAGCAAACAAGAATAGAATAGACACATACCCAAGCCAGTTCGACTCTGAGCAGATATTGGTATCTTCCACATCATTTTAGATATTGCATTTCGAGAAGAGGAAAATAAGTTCTACTCCTCTTGACCACCCTACATCTTTCTTTGAAGGGACACTATCTTACACCATCTTGATGCCTGCACTAGTGCCGGGTATGTTAAACCGTGTCACCAAGGTGAAGCTATATCAGTAAACACATGCATGTTGATAAGTCCATTGGACTTATCCAATGTTTTCATTGATATTATTTTATATGTTGTGTTTTTAAACTCACACAAAATCACATTGAATTGATTGTGTTGCAATTTATTTTTTAACTGGGTACCATCACTTTGCAATTTTTCCTTTTTATGCAGATGAACGAGTGTGTAGAAGATCCCTTTAACTGCCATATCTCATTCCATTTGCTACCAGACCTATACAACTAATATTAATTATATTATGATCTATATAATACTGTCAATCCCCCTTTGCCTTTCTTATGCTAACAAATGGTAGAACCACCCCGTATGCCTGGTCCGTCCTCTCATGCCACCCCTTGCTCACTCTGGCTGGGCATCCCTTCTTTCTGCTTCATTAGCATGTGAAGTTCAAAGTCTTTCCAAAGTTCATCCTGTCTGAGTCAGGTATCCTCCCCAAGCTTTTATCATTGCCTTCTTAGAACTTTTCTCGTCTTATCTAAAATATCCCTTCTTCAGAAAGGTCTACACACCCAATCAAAATCATCATTTTGTTACCCTGGTAGTTTCTGCTTCATCACCCTGCTTAATTTCCTTTAAGACACACACCTCTCATTAGACTTATCCAATGTTTTCATTTATATTATTTTATATCATCAGATCCTCCAACTAGAATTAATACTTAGTGTGACAGATACCTGTCACTTTTGCTCATTGCTGTTCCTAATGATAGGAAGAGAATAAGGGCTTACAAATCAGTAACTAAGACCAGTGACTGAGGGTACCATTTTTAAGAAAACAGTAGGAAGATTCATGAGGTCTTGGTAGAGAAACGAAGCACTTTGTCATTAGGTTGGCTGGGCTGGAATTCTGATAAGCGCAGCATGTGGTGGATGACAGAATGCATTCTTCCATGAGTTTCTAATAAAAGCAAACTTTAAGCCAATTGCCTTGGATACTTTTCTCCCCCTGCTGAGACAAAGATCCCAACACCGAGAATGAAGGAAGGAAAGGTTTATTTAGCTCATAGTTTGTGCAGGTTTCAGTCCATAATCAGCAGGCTCCAAGGCAGGGTGGCAGGACACAGGGGCAACAGTTCAAGGCAGCAGAAGACAGCAAAAACAACAAGAGAAAAAAGGAGGAAGCAAGCCTCTTTTCCTCCCTTATACTGGATGCTAGCTATCAACCACACCGTCTCCATGTCCTCCTCTTGCACAGCCTCAGAATGTTTACAAAGTAAAGACCCTGGCTCCCTGCTGAGTTGCCTCCTTAAGCTCCTAAACTTCAAGCTGACACAATACATTAACCATTCCACCATGGCACGAAACAGTAGGTGCTTAGGAACTCAGATAAACAGGAACTATTTTCTCATTTCCACTTTGAATGCCTGCTTTCATATCTTCCACGTTCAAAATCACAGAGAACCACGTCAGAGTCATAATAACCATTTGCTGCACCGTGAGTAACCACCACTTCCTGAATCTCAATTGTCCATTATGAATTAACATAAAAATCCATCTATGCAAAATTAATACAAACATGCAGTGCAAGTCTTTCAGTCAACAAATATTATAGCAATGGGCAAAACAGATCAAGTCCTTCTCAACTTGAAGGCAGGCTTGTCTTGGAAAAGACACTATAAACAAAAATGTAATTCAGATTGCAGATTTTGGAAGGTTTGCATTTACATAATGAGACATCTTCGGGATAAAGTTTGAATATAAATACAAAACTCACAAGGGAGAGTAACAATGATCAAGATGTGATATGTACCTGTACCCCAAGACAAATATAGTTATTATGTATCACAAGCATGTACTATAGAAATACAAAATTCACTTATATTTCACATATGGCTTATAAACACAGACAGAAGGTATATTTATAAATATATTCAGTATGCCTGATTTTTATTTTTGAGACAGGGTCTCATTAAGTTGCTAATGCTGGCCGGGAACTTCTTGAATCCTCCTGCCCCAGCCTCCTGAGTAGCTGGGGTACACGTGTATAATACCAGGCCGGGAATCTGTGCTTATGTTTTGGTCACAGAGCAACACTTCATCCAGCTGTGGATGAAACCACGCACTTGTTTCATGTCAGTGTTCCAAGTTTCTGATTTTGAATCATATTAGATTCTACATTTAGGGATTAGAGACCACAACCTGTTTGGATGGAGAGCTGTGCAGGCTGTGCAGAATGTTTCCCATGGCCACTCCAAGACAGGAGGGAACAGTCATATCCTGATTCTCAAGACTGGTATAGCTGTTAGCTGACACAGACCTTGTCATCAACAAGTAGATACTGTCTTAGGACCAGATAACATAAAACACTCTATTGAAATTCAGCATAGGACCAATGAACGACAGAATACTGAAGAAAACACAGGGACATTCAATGACTGAAGTGACACTAGGCCCCCTGCAATGAATCTATGACACCCTTGCATTTGTGATGTCATCCCAGGGAAGAGGGGAAAAGAGGGAAAGAAATTATCTAATTGACCAGAAGTTAATTAGTTCACCTAGAATTTTGCTACAGCCTAATTATTTTCCATCTGGCAGAATTCAGACTCAAAATTTACCTTGTTTAAATTATAAAGAGATAGAAAAACTTACTGAGATTTTCATCTAAAATGCTGGACTCACTGTACCTTGTAAGCCTTGGTGATATCATGATTAATAAAAGTAACTGTAATCTTACCAATACTATGCATGGAAAAAACTACAGAAGCACATGAGTCCTGATTTAAGTTTTAAAAAAAGAAGCAGTAGCCATGAAAGCTGGCGAAGTACTTAATTGCTTGCCTCGGAAATGACAAACTTCCAAAAAGGACTTCCAGGAAGTAGAGCATGTTTGTAACTAACTACGTGCCCCTGATCTCAAGTTGACTCGATGGTCATCATGTTCCACAACCTGTGGCTCTAGTTGCCCATAAAGGGCTCTATAATAGCAGGTAACAGAAGCCAGCATTTTGCAGCGACTCCAGCCGCTGTTGAGTGCTTTCTATTTACTTCTTAATAGACTAGACTAGAAGACAGCAATGGTAAAATAAGCTGTGTGGCAGCATCCTTTGCTGGGACATGGTACCTGAAGAAAACAACTGAAAAGGAGAAAGAATTCATTTGGGCTCATGCTTGCAGAGGGTTCCTTCCATGGTAATCTGTCTTCCTTGCCTTTCAGCTTGTGGCAAGGCATAAATATTAGAGGAAAATGTGCAGTGAAAGAAAGCTGCTCACTTAATGGAGGATAGGAGGGAATACTCCAGAGAGAGAGAGAGGGAGGGAGAGAGAGACAAGGAGAGAGAGACAAAGAGAGAGAGACAGAGAGACAGACAGAGAGAGAGAGAGAGAGAGAGAAGAGAGAGAGAGAAGGAGAGAGAGACAAAGAGAGAGAGACAGAGAGACAGACAGAGAGAGAGAGAGAGAGAGAAGAGAGAGAGAGAAGGAGAGAGGTCGGAGAGGTGGGGGAGAGACTTTAATTCCCAGGGGTTCTTGCTAAGCATACATACCGTTCAATCAGCCCCTACTTCTTAGGTTTCTGCCACTTTCCAACAGCCCACCACATCATAAGCCCATCATGCATTAAGAAACCAGACCACTTCTAAACACTGCTACTAGCTTGGGGACAAACCCTTGAACATATGAGACTTTGGGACACATTTCAGATTCAAACTATATCAAAAGCAAGATTATTTAAGGTCCACTGGTCTGAAGATCAGGGCTTTCTGACCTTTGGAGATGGTTGACAACTTGAGCTTACTAAGTCCATTTGTCTTGCTCATAGAGGAAAAGTAGTTTTTAATGACTGGCCCCAAATAAGTGACACTTCCCAGCAAGACACAGGGTGGGGCCTCCTGTCCTAACTTGGAAGTCTGGCCAATCTCGCCTTTCCCAATCTTATGCTTGTTGTGTTTCTAATTCCCTATTTACCACACAGGAAATGATACTTTGCTCTATGCAAATAAATATGCAGCCTGAGTTAGAATTAGGAAAATCATGAACAGCCTATTTCCCAGCAAAATGTGCAAAAGCCTAGACATACAAATATTTTAGTCTCCCCTCAGCCCGGAAGTGCTGATATGGGCTCAGATCCTTTCTGCTTCTATCGTCTTAGAATGGCTTCTCTTCAGTAAGTTTCTCTCGTGTACGACACCAGATATGAATCCAACTCAAGCGAGAAAAGTTAAAAGCCTAGAAAAACACAAAACTTCAGAATTTCAGCATTCTAATGTTCCGTGTTCCAAGTGTTCACAAAATTAAGTGTCTTCTACAATGTCATGTCTACTGTGTGAGTTTTTGCAGATGAGCCTCATTTAAAAAAAAAAAAAGTCCATTATTTCCTTTATTGACTGGGTAAAAGCAAAATTTGAAGCAGACAGATTAATTCCAAGTGTCAAATCATGGCACGACTTCCCTTCCCATCATTTTTATAGGTAGGCGAGTGTGGCTTCCTTGATTGATTTGCATTCTGTCTGTGCTACTCACTCAGTAGGTTCTGCCACTTTAAAATCCTCCTTTGTCCATGTACAGTGGATATTTACTTTCCAGGGTCTATAATATTTTCCATTTCTCTCCTTCTCCAAGGCCTCCTAGCCCTAGAGTTTTTCTCTCCTTTCCCCTCCCTCAGATTCTGTGCACTTCCCAAAAATATCTTCCAACAGACGCTCTATCTTGTTGTGTTGTCCTTCATGGGAGGGCTAGAAGAACAAGAAATGTACCCGTCAACCAGCAGGTATTGTAAGAAGCATCATTTGGGAAAAATGGGGCACAAAGTGATGAGGACTTTCTTCATCTATCTAACATTATTCACCTGTGGGTAATAACATAATCATTTTAATAGTAACCTCCCAGACAAAAGCATCTAAACACCTGGAGAATTTTAGTGGAAGAAAAGAATATTAGTGGGCTGGAGAATTTTTATAATTTAAAGCAACTTAAGCTTTCCTGAGTGATGTTTTCTAAGGCACTACAGCCTGCTATGGTTTGAACAGGTATCCCCCTGTCTTAGTCACACTTTTGAGGCTGGGACAAAATACCTGGCATCCATAATTTACACGACAAGAGGTGCACTTGCCTCACGTTTTCCAGCAGATTCAGTCTGCAATGGGCTGGTTCCAAGGCAGAAACCACAGGGTGGAGGGACATAGAGGAGGAAAACTGCTCAACTCATGGCTTCCAGGAGGCAAAGAGAGAGAGCAGCAGCCAGGGGCAAGAACTCACCCTTCCAGGTCACATTCCCAGTGATCCATCTCCCATCAGCCTCCACTTCCTAACACCACATCATAACAGCATCTTCCACTATGGACTCATCCATGCATAAAATGACAGCTGAGGAGAGCACCACCATGATGTAGTCACCTTCCAAACACAGGAGATTTGGGGAGCACATTTTAGATCTAAACCGTAACACTCCCAAAAGCCCATGTGTTAAAAGCTTAGCTTCAAATATGGTGGTACAGTGGTCCTGGGAGGTAGTAGGACTTTTAAAAGTTAAAGCCTAGTGGTTACTGGAGGAATGTCCTTAAACAGGAAACTGGGACCCTGGGCCTTTCTTGTGTCTTGTTTTGTTTTCTGGCTGCTGTGAGGAGAGAAGCATTCTCTCATCAATGGCACGTGCCATGAAGTACTGCTGTGCCGCAGGCCCAAAGCAATGACAGGGACATATGGCCAATCTGTGAAGCCATCTATCCAAGCTCCTTGATAGATTTTGACAGGAAGTATGAGTCCAAAAGAAGGAAATGCAGGCTGGGGATATAGCTCAGCGACACAAGTGCCTGCCTAGCAAGCACAAGGTCCTGAGCTCAATTTCTGGTACCCCCCCAAAAAATCACAAACAAAAGAAAGAAATGACAGGAAGCTTGACTGATCATCACACTCTGATTGTCACACCCAAATGCCTGCTCTCTCCTGAAAGAAACACATTGATTATCCTTCTGGTATTGGATTCTCTCCTCTATATGAGTAGAGACACTCTGCCTCCCACCTAGTTAGACAGAGCCAAAAGCTCACATTACAAAACCACCTCCAGAGTCTAGGTTATCCTTATGAAACCGAACATGTTACCATTTCCCCGTTCTAGTATACTACGCAAGATGAGCCTGGCAGAGCTGAGAGTGTGGTGGCTCAGCTCACAAAAGCATGTCTGTTTTGCAGGAAGCAAACAGAAAGGGCTCTCAGCCCACGGATGGATGGATAGAGTGTAGGGCTGGCTGCCCGCCTGGGATGCTGCGATATGACTGACAAATGCCCAGCACTCTCCTTCCACAAGATCGCAGGATGTCAGCAAAGGAGAGCCAACCAAGGCTGCCTGGCTGCAGTCTGCGCTTGTAAAACGTGACAAGGATAGGATCAAAGAGCAAATGAATACATTTTTATTTCAGCAAGTCATTTAGCTCTGTACCGGTGAAGGCCTCTTGATGTACTTTGAACCAAATTATAAAGGATGGAGTATGTGCTTAGCCCATGTACGTTTCCAAGTTTTTGTTACTAGTGACAAAAAACAAAACAGAGAATGGTCAGTGCTGTAGTGCTGGTAACACTGTCGTCCAGTTATTTCAAATGTCCCCATAACTACTTCCCAGAAGACACTAAGAGACATACAATCTTTCATGAGCAAGACCTTAAAAAGACACAAAGGTAAGAGACACAACAGAATTCTTAAGTTTGCCAATCTCTAGACATATTTAACATAGTATCTCCAGCCATCTCTTTGCTTCCAGGCACAATATGAGGAAGTTTTGTCTGACTTGACTTGTTTTAGACAAACAATGTGAGAAGTTATTGTTGTAGGCAGGCTTTAAAAATGGCCCTGTAACGTGGCATGCTGAAAAAAAAAAAAAAAAACGTGGCATGCTGAACCTGAGTTTATGAATGTCCTGCGATGTTTTCCGATTGCTTCTGCTGGGTTATGTGGCGACCTGCATGCTAAGATAGGGAGATTTCTAAGTGGGCTGAGCTAACCATATGATACCTTGGGAGCACACTTTTTGGCAGATGGCAGAAGAAACTGAAAGTATTTAAAGCACGAGGAAGACGTGATTTTCTGTTGTCATCTTAAAGAGACCGCATGAAAGTAATTTAGCATCCTTGAGGAATTGCAAGGCAATAGAATGACAGCCCGCAGGGAACCGGGGGATTACGGGCCCTAAAATCACAAGGTAATGCACTCTACCAATGACCTACTTGGGGATATTTCCAGTTGCCTTCTGGTAAGAATCTTCCTAGTCAACATCTTCTGTTTTCTCTTGTGAGAACTTAAATAGACCAACCAGGTGATCCCCCTAACTTCTGACCACTGAACCCTGTGACGTACTTAGTGGGTGTTGTTTTAAGCTATTGTTTGTGTTGATTTGCTATGGGGCAGTAGGATACTAATAAAATACAAGCCAGGAGAACAAGACAGAGGAAATCACTTTCTTTTTTAGTTTCTCTGGGAAACTGGCTTTGTTCTCTTTCTCTCCCTATTTGAACAAGAAAGGCTTATTCTAGTCTAGCATGCTTGCCATAATCAGGCATATGGGCCAGATTCAATTGTCTGCCTGTTTTCATAAATAAAGTTTTACTACAACACAACTGTGTCTGTCCATTTGCATATTATCAAGACTGCTTTCACTTTACAATAGCAAATAAAGTTTTATTAGAACACAACTGTGTCTGTTCATTTGCATACTATCATGGCTGCTTTCCCTTCACAGTGGTAGAGTTGAGTTCTGGTGCAGAGAGCACATAGTTGTCAGAGATTAAAGTAGTTACTCCATCGCTTCTTACAGAGAAACTCTCTTGATCCTGGTCTATACTATACCTTAGAAAGGACCAGGTCTCTCACAGGGTACGTCTCTGGCTCACACATATGGCCAGACCAAAATGAGTTTTTATTGCCTTCCAGGTGACATACAACACTCTGAAAATCTTTTCAGCAATTCATAATCCTAGGACAGTAAGGATGTAGATTTCCCTCTTCACAAACTTCCTCTTTGTGTTTATTCTTAGATTTTATTACTATAAGTATTATGAACCATGTGGTTTTTCTGTCTTCTGACCTTTGTTTTCTTGGACCAACTGAATTAACTCGGATGATCAGCACTTGAGGAGCTGAGAGGGGACCTGGGGAATTAGTGGGTCTTTACAAACACTGTCTGTAGGAACAGTGGGTGCCAGCATTGTCCTTCATGGAGGTGCCAATCACAAAGCAAACTCAAAGACAAGTGCAAATGTCCTTCTGCCTGGGGTGACATGTTCATTTTTCAGAAACAGCTTGATAGCAATTCAGGCTTTAACACATAATAAGGGCTCCCTGCGTATCACTGGGTGGCAGCTACGACTGATGTGTGAAAAGAAAAATGTGGTAGAAATTCCCAGGAGCCTCACCAAGAACTCACACTTGTTAATTCCCATCCTTTGCAGCAATATTGCCAGTTTTGCAACAACAAAAAATATTTGCACAAAATTATTGCACAGAAATAAAAACTTATTTGAGTAACCAATTAGAAGGTAGCAATATGGAATACAACAATGACTCATAATTTCCTATGACCTTTGAAATTCTATATTGCTTGCATTGTTTTTGTGTTATTTTGTAAACATCTGTTTGTTAACACGTTTCCTTTCTTTTTTTTTTTTTTTGCGGTACTGGGGATCGAACTCAGGACTTTGCGCTTGCCAGGCATGCGCTTATTCCACTGAGCTATATCCCCAGCCCTTCTTTTACCTTTAACATAAAAACAGAAATAAAAACTTGGTCTTCATGAAGTGATGTTCACATTAGTCCTGCAGAGGGGGAAATTCATGAATTTCTGTTTTGTCACTTTAAAAATGGATAAGATTAAGTGGGTACTTCATCTGTGGAGACTTCCTCCCCCAAAAACCCATAATCCCAGGCTTACCATGAGAAAAACATCAACAAATTGGAATTAAATATATAAACTACCTGAGCAGTAATTCTAGAACCTACCAAAGTAAAGGAAAATTAGGAAAATCTGAGAAACTGCCACTGTCAGGAGGACTCTAAGGAGACACGATGCTTAAATATACTGGGTTATCTTGAACTAGAAAAGGCAGATGAGGTAAAATGTAAGGAAACCCGAAACAAGGTCAGATATCAGTTAATTAAGGTGTATTAATACTGGCTTGTTCATGGTGGCAAATGCGCGAAGTTGGTGTAAGATATTACAATGACTGCAAGCAGAATATGACATACGTAGATGAAAGCGTTCTCTCTTCTACAGTGTCTGGATTTTCCTACAATAAAGTGCTTCTTTATAAATAAGCATTGTGAGTATATGTGTGTGTGCATGTGAGAGAGACAGACAGACAGACTGACACAGAGACAGAGAGAAACAGAGTCAGAGACAGAGAGAAACTGAGACAGAGACAGAGAGAAGGCCAGAGACAGAGACCCACGCAGTGAGAGAGAGAGGGACTGAGAGAGAATGAGAACTTACAGAAAAACAGGATATATGACAAAGGGGTGATGTTTACTCTTGGAAAGGACAGTAGGCCTGGGGCTAGAAAAATGGAGAGTGAGAAGAGATTCATGCAGTGTATTCTGTGAAATTCTGTTTAGATATTTCATAGTGCCGCGGTGACTGTGCATGAATTCGATAGCCAACCAAACATTAGTACACTTATCGTGGTCCTGTCACCCATGTGTGATGAACTTCTTTATAACTTTGAACACAAGACTCTTTGAATTAAATTTGTAATCTCACAGACACCTCTAAAGAGATCTTGAAAAGCAAGATCATGATATGGTTTGAAATCCCTGCTGTATTCATTCATAGTTCTTGCTTTATCGTATCAGAGTGAACATTACTAAGGACGGGAAGATCTTTCTTTAAAGTGATACATGGCTTTAAGTAAGAAAATGATCACTTGTTGGATACGGGGTCTCTACCAGGTCTGTTTTCACAGAAGCGGACAGAGAAGTTCAGCTTAGAAGTTTCACCACCGTTTATCCTTGGATGACTCCAAATTTTGCCCTCATTAATGCATGCCAGAATAGCCTGACTCTAAGTGAAATCACCCTGAACAACAGCACTCGGTTCTGGGGTCAAATTTATTCAGTGTACATATTTACTTCCTGAAAACTTTGATGCCTAAAATACTTCTGAGAAAGGATTAGAGGAAAGGAAGACATTTGGGTGGGAATCTTGTATTTGGGAGTTAAATTTACTGTGCTGGACTCTTTTTTTTTTTTTTTTTTTTTTTTTGCTGTGACCAAACAGCTGATGAGGAAAGATTTGATGAAGCTCTTGGATTCAGAGCATTTGGTCCATAGCTGACAGGCTCCATTGCTTCAGGCACGTGATGAGGCAGAACCCTAATGGCACAAAGGCATAATGGAGAAAATGGATCCAGGAAACAGCAAAGGTGAGAAAGAGCCAACGAGGCAGGCTCCAAGGACAGGATGCAGTCCACAAGGTCATGCACTCAGGACGCACTGCCTTAACTACACCCAATTCAGCATGAACCCATCAATCACTGAGAAAGTTTACACTCTCCTGATCCAATCACTTTAAGCAAGCCCATCAGGGACATTTTTTAGATCTAAACCATGAGAAGCACTTTATGGAAGAATTGACTAGTTTAGACTGGCATTAGGCCAGTGGAATAAAATCCTAAGAGGTTAATATTCTATTAATGGTGGTCCTGGGTGCATGTGAAGGCCCAGTGAATTTTGAGTATTGTACCATTGCTCAATTACACCAAATGTAACTAAAGCCATGATTTTAAAGACTAAATATGAAAAAATTGGAATGTAAGACATCAATCATAATTGCAAGTTGAAATCATAATATTTGGTCTATTGGGTTAAATAAAATAATTTCAAAAGTCTCTTCTTACTTCTTTAATAGGCTCAACTTTTGAAATCACATAGGTACCTGAAATTCCGGCTCATGTCACAATTCTATTACAGAAAGATGAATTCAAGAACCACAGAAAATTTCCAAGTATCACTTCAAGCATTGTTTCTAGCTTTCATGGGAAATGTCCCAGTAAAGTGTAGGACATTTATCAGGAGCCTAGCTATTTTTATGTAAATATTAGAATTCTATGTAAAATTATTTAAATTATTGTAAATATTCTAGCATGTTAATATGGGGTGTGGGCAAGAAAAAAGAATCACTATTCATTTAAAAGAATGATTAGCACTTACAAAGAGAGAACTGTTTCCACTCCAGTGCCTCTAAAAGCCCCCATCTGTCATAGTGATACCTTTGGATCTGCTTGGGGAATTGGTGAAGCACATGCCCAGATATGTTTGGGTGGGTCAGGGAAGTAGGATCCCTGGCCCCTTCTGCTTTAGCAGCCATGAACTAAGCAGCTTTGCTTCACCACGTCCTTCCACCATGATGGTTCTGCTTTGGAGTAGATTAGTCCTCTCCTTCTTTAAATTGAGGGTATTGAGTATTGTGTTCACCATCTTTACAACTGCTGCAAGAATACATGTGCCTTCTCCTTCTAAGAGTGCCTGATCTTCAGGCAAGCTGAGCACCATGAGACCAAAACTCTAACATCTAGAATGCTCCAAAATAGGAAACTGATTTTGCATGTACGTGACTTCCAAGTGAATACTTCTACACCTGACCTCAGGTAACAGGTCCTTGTCAAAAGGCTGGAGCACTAAAACAGTGATAAAATTACCTTCAGGCTATATGGATAGAGTAAATGTAATACATAAATAATTTCATGCTTAGATTTCTGTCTCTTCCTCAACATAACTCATTACATTCCTACAATCATCCAATATCTGAAAAAATCCAAATAGAAACACTTCTGATTGATGTCTTTTGAATAAATGATGTATTCAGCCTAAGTCAGTGTGGGTATCAGCTTGCCTTGAAAAACACTTGAGTTTCTTGATCAAAACTATAATCCAGGGCAGCTCCTGAGTCTTCCCAAAAGCATACAGCACACCATAAGTCTCAAAAGCCAGGAGCCCTCCCAGGCTTGAGGTCTGCACCGGGCAGAAGCAATCTAGCTATTTCCCAGGTAAGTGTAGCCAGTCAGTGGGGAACCTCTCTGAAGTTCCAGGGCCGTCTACAAAACTGTGGTACAGGCTAGGTGTGGGGACGCATGCTTGTAATCCCAGCATTTGGGAGGCTGAGGCAGGGAGGATTGCCATGTGTCTGAGGCCAGCTTGGACTACACAGTGAGTTCAAGGCCAGCCTAAGCTACATAGCAAGTATCTCAAACCCTGCCCCACCAAAAAACCCTCCAGTACAGTTGGATGAGCACCCATAATCTGCACTTACCCGCTACCTGTTGATGCATAAGCTGCTTCCGCCACGACTCTCACCCCTCAGGCATTCCCAGTTGATCCTTTTATGTTCCAATGCCTCCAGGGAACTCAAAGTCTAGGGAAGATGAAAAAGATTTAATAAGAGACTGCTTGCAAATATACACTGTCCACATGAAAAAAGGCAGCACTGGGACAAGTTTGAGACATTTCATATAATGAGTAGTAATAGTGGCTTGTTTTACCCACAGGGGAACTTTGCCATTTCTTTGGATGAGCTCATGATGCAGACAGCTTTCTGCAAGACTTGTGCATGTTGGCTGCTCTACTAATTTTTAAAGACGTTAGCTATTCCCACCTTCCGTATTTATTTTCTCTGGTAAACAATGAGAAAAATGTTGCCATGATGAAGTGGTTGGTTTTTGCAAAAGTTATGACTTGCCTGTCTTCTGTGTGTTTTGACAATGTTCTCATTTATATAATGGTTCAAATTATCTGGTAAGTGGTAAGGTTGAAATAAGTTCATATGTTGGAAATGCCTATATAAATGCAGTGCAGTGGAATGGACTTTTTCCCCTGGGGGTATGGTGAATTGCGGACAGATAGAGGCTGATTTCTGCTCTTATTGTAATGCTTTATCAAAAGAACTACAGCATTAGCTTCAATTGACTGACCTTAAGCTATGCCTGAGAATCTTAATTGCAAAGAGAGATGAATACCTGACAAAAGACAGGGTCAAAGATTAATTTCAAAGATACCAAGGAATTCACAACACAATGAACCTAGTTCTGAGTTTGGCACTGAAAGCTTATCACCATACTCCATAGACAGAGATCGTATTTCACTGTTGATATTATGTAACCCTGAGATGGGCCATATTTGCCATTCTTGCTATTTTAATCTATAGTAGGCAGGTGCTCTCTGGGACACAGCCACTGTACAGACCAGAGTATCAAGATTACTTCATGGGTCAAATGTTCAACTACTGGATCCCAACATGTCTCAAATCACAATGCCCACTCTCCTTGGAAATTTCATGAGGCAACACTGGAATGGCTTAGCATGGATCTAAAATGTGCCTCTAAAATCCTTTGTGCTCAGACATGGGGCTTTCAGGAACAATTAGATTTTGAGGGTTCTAACTTCACCGGTGGGTCGACCCATTGATGACAGCATAACTAAGAAAAAATGCATCCAGCCGAACACAGACTAGAGCCATAATCCAAAAGAAATCTGTCCTCTGATTTCTTTCTCCTAGATATTCTGCCACAGTTACAAAACCTCAGATAACTCATTTACTTGCAAATATGGATAAAGCAAATTAACTTTTCTTCTTCATTCCTCCCTCTCACAGTTCCTGAGTTGTTTGAGGTCTGGAAGAGATCACAGGTTTAGAAAAGTACTACTGACACATGGAAAGAGTCCAGGGAGTTTCTTGATGTTGTCACGGCTTGTGTCTAGATGTCCCCTCAAAGCTTTATGCAGTTATAGATATGGATTTTCCAGTGGTGCCTGAATCTAGAATGTGTGATTGATTTTTGGTGCAATGCTACAGTGAAGGGTACTGAGGTTAAGGGTGAGTAATTAACAAATCGGTCCACTGATTCATTTGACACTGCCCTAATCCCAGTAGACTGGATACAATACTAGGGACAGAAAGACGCCCATCTTGTCTCTTGTTTGTTTTGATACCTTCTGCACACCACGAACTGTTTCTTCTCTGTAATGCCTGTCCACCATGCCATGCTGTCTCTGAGGCAGTTATTGGCTGAAGCCTCTACAAACTATGAGCAAGATAAACTTTTCCCCCTTTAACTTTGGGTGCTGAGTATGTTGTCTCAGCAATGCGAGAAAAGTCACTACCAGGGGGTACAAAAAACTCAAATTAATGTGCAAAAGACCATTGTTCCAAGGGGACAGAATGCCACTTGCAATACCATTCAATCCCTTGCTTTACCCATCTGTTTACTTAGAAATCAGTTCTCAGAGTTGCCAGGAGGGAAAACTCCTTTGGTAAACTAGGAGCCACTCCTGGGAAGGCATGGTACTAACTTTCTTGATTGAATTTCTGTCTCAACACAAATTACCGGGCCCCAGCCCACGACTCATTCATTCCTTGTCTGCTGGGGCTCTTTCCATCTCCACTTACCAGTTTCCAACAAGGCTCAGTTATCCCCTTCAACTTGCAGCTCTTCACTCTGAATTGTGTGGGACTTATCCTGCTAACCATGTGGCAAGACTTGTGTGCAACCCTGTACAGCCATCTCTTTTATCTCATATGAATGCCTTGCTTCTGTTCCTACTTGCATTCTCCTTAAGAGTGCAGAACTTATGTGATCCCTGTTTGATCATCCCAGCACACACATATGTCCAATTTAACTCAACAAGAAAATCAATATAGACCATCTATTACAAAACCCACTTTAGAGGTTGGTAAGGTAATACTATCTTTGTAATCCTTGAAAAGACTCAAGGACGAACACCTGGGTGTTCATGAACATCTGCTAATCCCCTGTGGGATTTTGTATACCTCCTCTTGTAGCTACATTATTTGCTCATCACACTTATTTGTTAGTGGCCCATTTTCACTTTTGGGGCTCATTGTAGTCATGCCTGAGACATGTATGCAACATATACAACTGATAAACTTATAATAATACACAACTTATAATACACAACTTGATGTCCAAGGCACAGACTGCCCATTTCAACTTCAGTTGCCTACTTCTAGCTCTGTCATGGAGACAAGTATTCCTTTGCTCCATGGCCATTCATTTTAGACAAATAGGCAGGTGTGGTGGTTCATGCCTGTAATCCCAGGTCTTGCGAGGCTGAGGCAGGAGGATCGTTGCGAGTTCGAGGCCAGCCTGGGCTACAAAGTGAGCTCAAGGCCAGCCTGAACTGCACAGTGAGACCCTCTGTCAAAAAGATATTAAAAAAAAAACTCATTTTAGACAAAAATAGGAGAAATTTTGAGGCACTTAGGTTAGTACTGAAACTTTATTCTCAAAGTAACCAAACTTAGACACAGTAGTCATGTTCTGAAAATAGTTACAAAATACATCCAGGGATATTTTAGCTTTACATTCAAAATTCCTCCCTATTCCCATAAGAAGCTGTAAGACAAAATCTAGAACAAATAACTCTCTATGTACATAATATGCAACTTTGCCAGGTTTCAAGAGTTTGAAGTAAAATGTTTTGGTCTCTGTTTATTAGAGTAGGGACACTGAAGTTCATAACAGCCATTTTGTATTTCCAGAAAATGATTTTTTATCATGTGGTGGTATAATCTAGTAGCTAGGTAAAATAATTACATTACTACCTACTGTTGGTCAAGACAACATTTAGGATGCTGTGTCAATTTATATGGGTGTGATGATTTACTTAAGTGGAGGTAATAATGTTATGTTATGGTGGAGGTATTACATACCCTTATAAATGCAAAAGAATTCTGTAGGTTTCAGGCAAAGATAGGCATCAGGTCCCCTAAAGAAGGAAAAGAATTCTTAATTCCAAGCTGTTGAGGCCATCGTGCATTTTCATGCTATGACACTAATGTATTTTAGTAAAGTAAAAATATTCTAATACTTTGCAGTAATTAATAGCTCAAATAAATTGAAATGTCCTCCATGGCAACAGTCCATGTGCACTGTCCTTAAATACCATCTAATATTTTCAGGACAACATTAATGAGTGCTCAGCAACCACACTCCCAAAGAAACCAGAACATTCACTCCGTGTGTCTCTTTCCACTTTATGCAGTGCCAGAGACACAAAACTCATGTACAAAATCATGTTGTTTATGGCTGTAGGAATTTTAATAAAAGACATGGCAAATCCTACTGCAAAGAAATTTATATTATCATAATAATATTTTGTAGGAGAGAACGAGAGTATTCCAATGGTGGGAAAATTAAGGAATCAAGTAGCTGCATTCCTAAGGGAAATAGTTCAATAGACATTCTTTGTCCACTTACTACTGACTTCGTTGCTGTACCCTTGATTTCCCCACAGCACCATTTTGTCTCTGAGTTTAGCTGTAGGGACTGTGCTCCATCCACCCTCAGGGCAAGAATAGATCTTCACACTCAGGCATGAGTATAATCTGAGCAAGGAAGGGCATGAGTCACAGATTCCAAGTGGGAAGAACATTGGTAGCTCTGAGTTGGCTGGCCCGAAGTCATGACCATCTCTGAATACGCCAGTGTGCCCCACAAATGTCATTCTCCCCACAATCCAGACATGTAAAAGGTCTACAAACAGAGAAGTTTAGGTCCACTGCCTCGAAAGACATTGCTTTAGAAATGCCAGGAGACTGTAGCAGGAGCTAATGACAACAAGGGATTTTTCTGAGGTTTCCTAACAAATGCTTCTTATTTCCTTAGGCAAACACACAACAGGACAACTCTTCTCCTGGCTGTTTCTATGTTTGCATTAAGACCTGCATTTGATCTTATTGTTCATTGTGATGAGATTGAACCCAGGACCGTGTGCATGCTAGGCAAGTGTTCTACTACTGAGGCACAGCCCTGGCCCTCTGCAGTAAGACCTCTGAAGCTGTTTTACTGTGTGTCCTCCAGGCGCTCAACAAATAATTGTGTTCTCAGAATTGCATAAAGAAATGTTAATAATTTATACCATTTCCCACTAAAAATATGAGCTCTCTCTGAGGACCACAAAACACCAACACTACACGTGCGGAAATCACAAAATTACATTTTTATTTTAATACATATAAATATGCCAGGATGTTTCTTCTTTCATTAATATGCTTTTGGGTGAAGAAGGTGTTATATAACCATGTGAAACCTCAAGATAACTGAATTCATACCGTAGTCATCCAGCTTCTTCTGTTCACCTAAACCTGTCTCAAACAGGAACCCTACAGAATGTTGACCTAGAATTAGGACAGATTTCCACTCACAAATTAAATAATTGTTTACTTTGCTTTTCCCCAGTGCCTCCCAGTTTTCCTAATTAGGCCTTCTGCTAGTTTGGGAAAATAGTAAGAACAGGAATTGCTGCTTGTCGTAGTTACTTTTATCTCGTTGCTGAGACAAAATACCCAATGCTCAAAATTAAGGAAGGAAAGGTTCAGTTAGCTCAGTTTTTTGGAGGTTTCAGTCCATACTGAGCTGGCTCCAGGGCAGGGTGGCATGGCACAGTGACAACAGTCCAAGGTGGCACACGACAGCAAAATAGCAAGAGCACAAAAGCGGGGAGAAAAAGCCTCCTGGGGGTGGGGGGCAGTTATAGCATCCACATCATTTCCATGCTCTCCTCTTCCCCAGGCTCAGGATGCATACAATGCAAGGATCCTGCCCCCTGCTCAGTCACTTAGTTAATCTTCTAAACTTCTCAAATTGACACAACAAACAACATCCTAGACCAGCAAAGGCATGTCTTTTTCACTCCAGGATGTAGAACTGCTGAGTCCCTTAGCCAAGCCTCTAGACTCCTCAAGTTGGCACCATGTATAAACCATAATACTGCTTTTTGCCCTACATCATCACATCGAGACCATGTCTTCTAATTCATGGTACAATTCCTTTTCTTTTCAACTTTGTTCTCTTTAGACGCTGGCCTTCAGTAAATTACCATAAGGTAAATACAGGGTGAGATTTGGGTCATGGGTGGTCAAATGACTTCCCACATCCATTATTCTCCTGCTATCAGTCCAAAGATTTTAAGTATTACTATAGTCCCTTACTATGGGCATAAGCTTCAAAGTCTTCACTTTGGCATTGGGAATATTTAGGCAGAACTGATTTTCCTTAGTTAGCAGTCCCACCCCATGTTCTCTGTTCTTGCCTTCATGGCTGATCTTTTCTTGTGCAAGTGTTTTCTCACTTTAACTGTGTTGCCCAACACCTAAATCAATTATAGCACCACAAATCTCCGAGCATGAAATGACTTTCTAGGATTGCAATTCTCTCATTTGCCAAAAAAAAAAAAAAAAAAAAAAAAAAAATCCACCCTCTAAAATGAGCTGCCACTGAGGCTGAGGGTATTTGATAAACACTAGATGAAAGCATCCAATTAAAACTGATCAAGTGGATGTAACTGATGGAAAAATAGAAACACGGATTTGCTGAAGTCGATTGGATCTTAGACTGCTGGTCCATTACCAGCTCCAGGGTGTCCTTGACAACGTTCTGAACATCAGCTTTCAACACAATGGACCTTATGGGCTATTAGAAATGGAAATGGAAGAGATGTCTTGACCTATGAGGACCTAAATTTTATTTAACAGGTTTTCTGAGCTTTCTGCTTTTCCACCTTACATGCCAGCATAGCTTTGTTGTCTAACACAATAGCCATGAGCTTCCTATGGCTTTCAAATATTATAATTGGATGGGTTAAAATGAATTGTCAAAAATTAATTTCTCAGGCCCATGACCCAGATATTATATTGGGTGTTACATACATGGTGGTCCTTCCTCACCACAGAGTTCTGTTGGACAGTCCTACAACATAGGATGTACTTATTATGGATGCTTGACCAGTTCTAGGTTGCTGCGACCCACACAAACCAAACTAGACTGTCTGGTGCAAGAAGGATTTTTATTATGGTGGAGGAGGGAGGAGTAGGGATATCCAGTGGACCAGGGCAGCCCCAAACTGCAAAACATGGGGTTTTTAAGGTTATTTTTCTGGGGAGGGTGTTTATGGGATGGAATAGCCATTGTGACTGACTAGCAGAATATCTGGTCCCTGCCGAGCCAGATAAGGATGGGTTGGCCTTTGAGCTATGGCCTGTTTAGGGAGTCGAAGGGGAGTGAAGGGAGTAGGCTAGGTTGGGGCCAGTTTTTTCTCTTGCAAAAGGTGGGGGAACTTCAGAGCAACTAGGTGAATTACCACTTATACCTCAGGATATGCCTCAAGACCTGAGTTTCCATTGTGTACAAGGAGCCTTTTATTGTCTTCCACAGTGTTAGTAACAATGCTGTAATGGAGATATAGATGCCCAGCCTCCCTCAGTGTAATGCAGCATGCTTTATTTCTAAACCATCCAGAGCTCCTATTCTCACTCACTACCTGAATAATCCTCCACCTGGCATTTTAAGTCCTTCCCAGATGTTTCAAAGTGCCTCTTCCAGTCTTTGTGTTTTGTCTTCAACTTACAGCACTCCAGTCAAATAGGAGAGGGGGAGAGTTTCACTGCTGTCATCCCAGAACCCTGGCAAGACTAAGCCAGGAGGATTGCAAGTTCAAGAACAGGCTGGCCAACTTAGCCAATTTGGTGGGAACCTGTCTCTAAATAATAAAATAATAATAATGACAATTGAATGTGGTGAGCTGCTTTTCCTCTACATTTCCTTCTCCTTGGATTCTGCATCACCTGAGGTAGAACCAGCAGCAGAACCAGCTGCCTATGGACTGAAACCTCTGAAACAATAAGCCCAATATAAGCCTTTCCTCCTTTAATTATTTTCCTCAAGACCTTTATCACACCACTGGAAAACAGAGTAAAATGTGTCTTCCTTTCTGACGTGGTCACTGGCTGCCTGGATTTGATTCCTGGCTCTTACTACATCGTTACAAACTAGTGTTCTTCCCTTACCTATCTTATCTGTCTCTTCCTAGCAGAATGTAAGTACTGGCTTTTCTGGAGGCAAGTGTAAATGTCTCCTGATTCTAACCCAAGCCAATGAATGCATTCATTTGACAGCAAGTGTGCTTTATTTTGTCTTGCACTTCAGAGATGACTAGATATGCCCTGTAGATCCAATTACCTGATGTGTGGCATCTCTCCACACCCTACACCTTGTAGGCATTTAATCAAGGCCTTTGGAATTCTAATTAATTTAAGCAGCAATATTTCTCTTTGAAACTCAGGTAGATCTGCAAAGAGCTGGCTAAGTATTGAAAAATGAGTGCATTTTATTGATCAAAGCTATTTACCATCAATTTAAACAGTAAAACAACAAAAAAAACTATTAATTGCATGATTCCATAATAATTTCTATACAATCATATTGCACTGCAGGAAAAAAACTGATTATACTATGTGATACCTCATGTTATAATTTTTTTTTGCAATTTTTTTAAATTTTTTAAAAAATAAAAGCACAAAAACATATTAACACACAGTTATAATTTTAAAATTGGAAGTTATTCTGTGTTGATGTAAAAGACATTAGAATATGTCTGTACAACTTTCTGTTCTTTACTACCGTATCTCCCAATAAAACCCCAGTTGTTAAAATCAAGAATGTTTTATTTCCAAGCTGAAAATAACCCTTCTTTATATATTCTTATTTCACGATTTACACACACATGCAAAGAGGGAGGAGGGAGGTAGCTAGAGAAAGATTCAGAGAGCGAGAGAGAGACAGAGACAGAGAGACACAGACAGAGACAGAGACAGAGACAGATACGGTGCATCTTATTTATCATGGGTGTGCGTGCGTTGTCTCTGGGTATCCATTTTCTCCTTTGTTCTTACCTTCTACTATTGTCCCTGCCTCTTTACCATATTCTCATTCTACTCACTAAACCCTTCTATTCCCACTTTCAGTTTGTGCACAAGCTCTCTCTTTCTGTCTCTCTGTGTTACTAGTTTTCTTTTCCAATGCTCTTTCATGTCTTAGGACATCCACTGTCCTCCAATAATCAGATGCAACCTGTAACCATGGCCCCAGTGGCCCTGAATGATGAACCCATCCAGGCAAAACCTGACCCTCTCCGAGATGTGTTTCTAGGCTGGGCCTGTGTTACAAAGATGGAGCTATTCTCACTTGCATTACAGAGCCTTGACTATGGCTGCTGGGAAAAAAGGAGCGGAAGAGATGCGAAGATAGGGATTTAGGAGCAAGCAGAGCACGCCTGAATATAATTCTGCACAACTCAGGGAAGAAAATAGCTCAATCAAGGAGCTTTTATTACTATGACTAAATACCTGACATACACAACTAGGAAAAAAGGCATATTTTGGCTCGCAGTCTCATAGGTCCATGATGAGCTGGATCCAAGACAAAACATCATGGCGGAAGGGCACAGAGGAGGACAGCTGCTCACCTCATGGCTGCTCAGCCAGGAAGCAGAGGGGGCAGAAAGAACTGGAGAAAGGAAGAAGCTGGGAACACGTATACCCTCTTGCACATTATGTCCCCAGTGACCTCCTCCAAAGTGGCTCTCTCCTGGCAGTACATTCAGCTACAAACTTTTCAATCGAATAATCCACTGCCAATCTTAGCATCTCATACTCTAATCATGTTCCAAAAGTCCCACTTCTTCCAAAAGGAACACATGAGATTTTACAGGGGGACAAGTTTTGAATCCAGTCGTAACACTATGCTACTAGGGCTTAAGGATATCCACGAGGCTCTTTCATGCAGCTCTCCATAGCCTCAGAAGTCCTGCAATTGCTCAGACTTTCTCGTGGCCCTTGATCATTATTCAATACGTTTAAATAAAGTGTCATTTTTGTTTGATGATCGTGGAACATTAGAGCTGAAACTTGTAGAGCTTAGGTGAAACTACAGTGATGAATCACCTGCCATCTTGGAGATTCTCTTCCGTGATTACAAGTAACTTCTGTGGAATTGATTTGGATGTCATGCCAATCAATGGCTTGGCACATCTGGTATTCAAAGTGTCACGCATTAGAAGTAATGGCCATGCGTGTGATGCCCCATTGGTAAAGAACCTCCTTCCAACTGTGTCAGTGAGTGTTCATTCCAGCTCATCAAGACTCCCTTGTAAAGAAATAACATGAATTAATTTGCCCTTAGAATGTATTCTTGGGCTGTAAAATGCCCAGCCTTGCTACAACGGACACAAACCCTGAGAATGGAGGTAACCAAGGTCTGCCTTGGGAAATGGCACAATTGCCCCTGTGGAGTTATAACCTAAGAATGGAGAGCAATTGGCTCTAGGGTCCTTACTTTTGATTCATTGTGCAGCAGAGAAGTGTCGGATGTGAGCCTATAGAGGCTGAGGAGGCTGATTCTCAGCTGGATGCCCCCGATACATTGATAATGACTCGGTACAATGAGGCACTTTTACCCTCCAATGAACGTCTCCATTGTGGCTGGGCATTTGGAGTTGCAAAAGCAGGAAATAATTGACATAATTGCTTTCAGGTCCAGCAGGCAGGTGTGTGTAACCTGTAGCATATTGTAAACCTCAAAGAAACACAATACAATTGAACAAGAGAGGGAAAAGACCACTTGAAGTGAACCATAGTTTTTAAGCACTTAAGATTTTTGCTAAACACAACAGCCTTTGAAAGTAAATTTTATATGACAAATTGCTGAGCAAGGCTATAATTATTAGGGGGTATGTGAGGTAGGAGGAGACACAGTGAACTTTTAAATAATGTACCTGTTACCGCTCCTTTTCTATAATAGCAAATTAAAATTCCTCATGCTCAGATCGTTGTTTTATATCCTGGGGGTGACTTCACTCTTTCCACTAGAAATATTGTTTGGTTTCATGTGGTCTGAATATATAGGATGACTTGCACTTCTCCTTTCTACTCATCTAGCCATCATTCTTGATAGTTTTCCTGTTGTGCATCTGCTCGTGTCATCTTAAACGTTGCACCTTGCCAACAGCTTCCTGGCCGATAAACTAAACATCTTCTTCCTCTGTACTGTATCGTATGCAATGAGCATACCTCTTCACCTTTGCTCCTTCCATGCAGATAATTAAAAACCACAAGTGAATAGCAGATAACCAACAATGCGTCACTGATCAATACAATCAGTTATGTCCTTTAAAAATACTCAGAAAGCCCTCATGCTTATATTTTTGTTCAACTGAACACCCAATTTTCACAATTATTCCTTTAAAGTTTCTCTACTCTTCACATTGCTTTGTTCCTTATTCTCAGTGGAGGAAACAATTTCTCCATCACAGATGAATCATCGTCCATTAAGTAGGAACATCTTTTACCTCCTGCTCTCTAAATGCAGTGAATTCCTTCCTTGTCCCCTTCTGTATCCTACATAGAGGAGCCCCACCTTTGATTCTGGGATCCATCTCTCCCATCCTCAGGAATGTAAAACACTTCCACACACCTGTCTGACTTTTAATCATTCCTTTTGTGCCAGAATATTCATGAAAGTAATTAATCATCTTCAAGACTCAGAGACGGACAGAAACAGAGAGAAGTGGAAGAAGAAGAGGAAGAAGAAGGAGCAAGAGAAGGAGGAGGAAAAGGAGAAGGAAGAAGAGGAGAAAGAGGAGGAAGAAGAGGAAGAAGAAAGGAAAGGAAAGGAAAGGAAAGGAAAGGAAAGGAAAGGAAAGGAAAGGAAAGGAAAGGAATGAGGGAAGAAGCAATAAAAGAAAGGAGAAGACAATAAATCAGGAAAAGAAAGAAAAATGAACAAAAAAAAATCTCTTTAAATCCATCCTTCTCCAGCTACTACTGTACCAATTTCTGGAATACTTTGGTGAGTTACTTTTTTCACATCCTGCTGGTCAGCTTGCTCCTTACAAAACTCCAATTTATCTTCCAATCTGTCATTCCAAACAACAGCCCCTACTAAAATTACCAATGCTCTCCATCCAGAAAATTCCACTGGTCAGCATTCAGCTCCTTTTCTTTTTGACCCACCAATAACATAGTGCTCACCATCATCTGAAGTTGTCTATCTTCTTGACATCACCAAGCTCAGCCGTCCATTTTGACTTCCCCCAAATTTGAATGTTCCTGCTCCCTGGACAGTGTTGATTGGCTGACTCATATCCACTCCAGTCCTCAGCTTCTTTCCAGGTGCAAAAACCACAGAAGTCAGCTGCAGCTCTGTGAAGCCAAAGGATATTTTGAAGCACAAACGTAACAGTGGGGCAAGTAAGAGCGATGCTCAGCAGGACACAGGAAAAGGGATATGGTCAGAGGTTATTCTCTACTGCCTCTGCATTTTGTATCATGTTTTTTCCCCAGGTCTGGAGCACAAAAGTATGCTGCTGACCACATTGTTGGACATGAATGCACTTCAGTGAATGGGCAACTCTTTGAAAGGGTGAGTCTCATTCTTCTGAGGAAGAGACACAGCGTGAAACATGGCTGCCCTGATACCTCATACTCTCAAGCTTCCATCAGTCCTGTCTCCTAGTCTGGAATTAGGAGAAGGGAGTCTTTTCTCAGCTCCACTTACAACTTTGTAGGAAGAGCATTCGACGGTCTATTTGGATTGTAATGGACCGCTGAGGCAGTCCACTGGGCACAGAATGATGGCACCCAGGAGCAATGCGCAAGACCCCACCATTCGGATCAGTACGATAGTCCAGCTAGAAATGTGTATGGAAGAGTCATCTTCTGAAGGCTGAACAAAACAATACTTAACTTACGCAGCAGGAAGCTCTAAATGCTAGAATTTCTCACAGGTGCTTCCTTGACTTCCTGTCTTATTATATTCTCTTTATATGAGGCCAAATTATGTGCATCCTACCAATGCATCCGGTGATATTGACGTCAATGGATGGTAGTCTCTCTTCTTCACATCACCGAGCTCTCACCACCAAGTTCTCCAGAGAAACCATACCATCGAGAATATTAAAGTACGTATATTCTAACATATTCTAAAATATTTATATTCTGCTGCACTTCCTCTCATTCTCTCCATCCTCCTGCAAGCTACCACCTTCAATCTAAATCACTAGAACAGCCATTTAGCTGCTCCTGTCCATCCCTTTTTCCTAACCCTCTACTCAATGGTCAACTTTCTCATTGTGTCTTTGAAACTCTGCACGGTCCCCTGCTTCCTTCATTTGAGCTCCAGAGTCATCATGTACCGTATTCGTGCCTGGCCATTGCTGTATCCTGACACTCATCCTCAGAATTCTACTCTTGGCAATAGTGTCTCAGTCCCTCAGACACCGGTGCACTTTCTACCCAAAACGTTATCTTCACAGCTCACAACATTCTCGTCCAAGCCCCATCGCACTGGCCTGGATACCAAACATCAGTGCCATCTGTAACCTTTCTGAACGAAAGGACTCCAGAGGTCTTCCCATAGACCACGACACACTTCTAAGGACATTTCTGTGATGCACGGATCGAAATCTGATTCTCCCACTAGCTCACAGGCTACCTAAGAGCAAGGTCTTTCTTATGTCATACAAAAAGTAAGTACCGTACTCTAAAAATGCTTGCTAGATGAACTTTTATTTTCTATTTTTATGGGTCTTTATCTGAATTAAAAAAAAAAAAAAAGCTCTTGCAAGTGCAACCACAGGTAGCACTTTTTGCTTCTGCACACCGTCCTTTGATTCTCTGTCAAAGTGTCACAAACTAGTTGAATACAGACTTAAGATGGCTTCTCATTTGTTTTCTTTTTTACAATCAAGCATATATGCCCTTTCATTCCAAGGAATGTAGGCCTCTGTTAATTCACACTGTCTGCCAACTCCCACGGCCAACTCTCTCAGTAATTCTCAAGTGAAAATCAACACTATCAACCACTTTCTTCAAAAAGCAGAAGCATTCACGGGACTACTAAAAAGCCACTTACTAAATGTACATAGAAATTAGTAGTAGCAAAAAATTATTACTTAATGATTCACTCAAACGTTTGGTGTTACACATGCAAACAAAACGTTGGGTATTTTGTAGTTTTTTTTCAAACAAAAACAACTACAACAGTAAAATAAAATAGCTCCATAAACTCAATTCCATCTTTTCTAACTCTTGGCTTTCATATAGCCAATCACAGATTTTTTTTTTTTTTAACTATAGGGCTTTAAATCAGCCAGCCAGATCATCAGATTCATTTTTACAACTTAGGAATTAACAGGTCTTCAAAATAAATATATAGAAGAGAACGAATGCGGAAGTCTTTAATGATGTTTTTGGAACACTTGTCTCAGTGTTCTTGTCCTGTCTTTATAGATCTTTTCTTCAAGTCCAGAAGCGCTTCAGTTAGAGAACAAGCACAACTGTTTTTAATCGTCGCAAAAAACTCACTTCTACCAAACTTGGCAGGGTGGACTACATCTTCGGAGAAGAGGCACAGCTGTCTGGTTGTAATTATTGTGTAGTTTTATAGTACATCTGCCACACATGTACATACCAGGGAACACTAAAAGCAATTGGGCATTACGATGAAATCATTTCCCCCTAAACCTCTGTACCACACAAATTTGGTATAACAGACTTCTTCAAAATGGCTCCCAAGACCATACATAAATATGTGGCAAAAAATTCTTCAAAATTTGACTTTGATACAGTAAAAGTTGGGTGTATGACCAGCAGCTTTATTGATTTCTTTCACATTAAAATATTTGCAGCTTAATACCTGTTGGTTCATTTTAGGAAGGGAACAACATCAATGTTTTTTACATATATATTAATAATCTAAAAAAGGACTGAAGCATATTTTTAAAAAACTTTCCACTTAAGGTGAAAAATCATGTGACAATGAATGGTTCTGCTCCATACATGGAGGCCCTTTTAGTGTAGGTCGGTAAGTCATTCCAGGGTAAAACCATGACACCCAGTGGCCGAAAACTTCCAGTGCTGTGCACATTCCTCTGACCCCTGTGTTCTTTATTATTATAATCATAAAATAATTATTTTGTTAATTAGAATGCCTATGATCAAAAAGGCAAGGTGTTCAGGAACAAGTTCATATTTTCACACCCACATGCAAATTGCCTTTCCAATTTAAAACTGCAGGTTCTACTGTTGTCTGTGGAAAGACATACATCACTTAACAATGTGAACATAGCTCTTCTATATCTACACACATTTGCAGAGAACCTCATTCTGTGCTGCGCTTACTTCTTTTCCTTTCAAAAACAATTGTCCAAAGAGAAGTGAAATGAATCGCTTCATTTGGTGAGCCATAACGGTGGTGGATTTTGTTTCAACATTAAGCAGGGCACTCACTGCATAGTAAAAAGGGGGCTTTTATAACAGGTAAATTTATTCATAAGCTTTCTATATTTTTCCCATTGGCCATTTTCACATACTAGAACTGTATTTTATCAGTTGATTTTTATTACTTTCATAAAACTGGACAAGGAAAGCTTCAAACCAGATTCCAACTTTGGCAACTAATTGATTTGTAACTCTCTGAAAGTCCCTTAAGCCTCTCCAATTCAAGAATCTTTATTTGAAATACGGGATTACAGTCCATGTATTTTTAGTATGGGAAACTCACCGCTTTCCTTTGTCCTTGCTGCAAGGATTACTTAATTACACGGTCATGTGCTTGGATGTACGTGAAGAAATTAACACAGGGTTTGGAGAATTTGTAGTTATTATCACTATTCATATTAGCTTACCTTCAGAGGGTTCAAGTTCTACCTATTCAGTGAAATTTCAAGAAGTCTGGAGGAATGGCCTTCCTAGTACTTTTTTTCCACTGAGTTCCTCTCGCTTGCATTTTACATTGCATTCCAAAGGAAATGTAGCTGAAATGGTAGAGCTTCTACTGGAGTCCTAAGAAATGATATTCCAGTCTCTTTATGGACTTCAATCAAGCATATTATGCAGAACACGATCAACAATTCCCGGAAAGATGTCATGTGGTCTTACTAGCCTGGAAGTTTTCCAACCGTGACCTTGTTAACTTCAGCTTCAGAGCTGTTCTGGGAGACTTTTTATGGATCAGAAACCATCCATCAAACATTATTAAGGAAAGTGTGATTTTCTTCTAGAACAATTCTCATATTTTGAGACATATTAATTTGCTTTTGGTGTTTGTTCCTTCTTTGGGGAATTCAAAATGCAATGTCACAGCTTTGTTCCATGGGATGGGAGAAATGCCCTGCATGGCATGTAAGATGCAGGTATCTAAAATTCTTCAGCCCTTTGAACTCTGCTCCTTCCTGTCCAGAAAAGGGGCTATGTCAAATGTGAGTAGAGCCAACTCCTCACTGATTCTCAAAGAAAATCAACCAAATGCACTTCAGTATGCTAGTAGCAGCTGGCTTTTCTCGAGGTGCAGAGGAAAAGCAATGTGGATCAACCTTTGGGAATAAGTCATCCTGAAACATTGCACTAACTCTTCTTTCTTCTCAACCAAATTTTGCTTTAGGGACTTCTGCAGTTTAAGAAGGCTAGCAAGGCTGTGGGAGGAAAAGGACCCTTCTCCCTTGTTGGTGTGAATGTAAGGACTACAAGCACTATGGAAATCAGCATGCAGAGCCCTCAAAAATAAACAGAAATTCCATCTGACCCAGCTCTTCTCCTTCTAGATATCCTCTCTAAAGAGCTGAAGACTTCAGATTACAGAGATACATGCACACTCATGCTTATAGCAACTCACAATAGCTAAATCTTGGAAGCAGCCTGTATGTCCATCAAGGGATGAATGGATTAAGAAAACATGGCTGATGCAGGAAGAACCCTGCAAGTTCAAGGACATTCAGGGCTACAAAGAGAGTTGAAGGCCAGCCTGAACTACATAGTGAAACTCTGCCTCAAAAGGACAAAAGAGAAAAAAATATGGTATTTACACACAATGGAGTACTACTATCTCAGGAAGGATAAACGTGAGTCATTTGTAGGAAAATGGCTATACTGTGAGACCATAATGTTAAGTGAAATAACGCAGACACAGAAGCTTAAATATTATGTGGATTTTCTTAAATGAGAAACCCGAAATATAAATAAAGAGAAAAATAAAAGAGATAACAGGAAGTAGGGAGATAGATCTTTCTTAAATGGGAAGAGGTTTGAGAGAAGGAGGGAGGGAAGGAAAAGGGGGTGGGAAAAAAGAAAAAGAAGCCAGGCATGGCGGTGCATGCCTGTAATCCTAGCACTTGGGAGGCTGAGGCAGGAGGATCACTGTGAGTTGGAGACCAGCCTGGGCTACAAAGTGAACTCAAGGCCAGCCTGAACTGCACAGTGAGACTGTCTCAAAAAGACACACACACACACACACACACACACACACACACAAAGGAGAAGAAAAAGAACTAGTATGTGCAATGTCCATGCACCAACTGTGCCAGACATACTTCACTGTGTGTAAACATTGTGTACTGCAAAACTGGGCTCATAAAAACTTCTGCTGAAAACATATAAAGTCAATAGCAACCAAGAAAAGAATATCAATGTTGACTAAGAGGGAAAAATGATTTCTGCTTTTTAATTTCTGTTTATTGCATTATGCCTACCTTAAATGGAACTAGATAATGTTCAAAATATCAACTCCTTTTTCATTTATCACACAGACTCAGTATCCATTTGGTTGGAATAAGCATCAGATATTTTGAGAGAGAGTGAGGGAGGAGTGTGTGTGTGTGTGTGTGTGTGTGTGTGTGTGTGTGTGTGTGTGTTAGAGAGAGAGAGATGGACACACAGAAAGAGACAAATTAAGAAAGCAGTTAATTAAGTTAGCAAGGACAGATCAATCAAGAAGGAATTCCACATAACATCACAATTACTCCAAGGTAAACACATAAACAGCTAGATGTGGCTGTAGTGAATTGTCGTGCTATTTTGGATTTCTATCCCCATAAACATTTCAGCAGATTTTTCCTAATCACGGGTGTCAACCCTTTGTAATAAACAGAAAAACACAATGTGAGGACACATTACTCATCATGATGCCTACCCTCATATGTTTTAATTTATAGAATGACTTACTGAATACAAGACAGATGCTCTTCCTTTAGATTAATCATAATTAACTTGATTATGCTTTCAATATCATTCCTCTTCTCCCAGCTGAGATTTTAGTGCAGCTCTCCCAAGCCAGGGCACCTTCGAATATTCCAATGACAGGGTCCATGGGGTCCATGGCAGATGTGCCATCACGCACCCCAAGTTGTACAGACAACTCCTTCAGAGTCTGTGGTTCCTGCCCTCACATAAAGGCAGAGAAATTCCTTCCAGAACATTCTCTACAGGAAGGCTTGAGAATTATTTCTAAAAACAGTGAAGTGTACCTGGTCAGCCAAAACTTGGCATCCAATTTTCATACAAAGTTGACCTTTGCTTTTTGCTGCTAATTCTTGATTTTTTTTTAAATGGTTTTCCAAATATTTGCTTCATAAATTTAGAAAACAAAGAGAAAACGTCATGTAGAAGAAATGACTGTGCTTACACTCCTGAAGGAGTTATATACATTTTTCTCAGTGACTGATAGGGAGCCATAACTACGTGTTGGTGCCGATTTTAATTTAGTGTATTCTCAGTAGATGGTCAGAGACACTTGGCGAGGTGTGGCCACGGACAATGAACAAGCCTTGTCTCTGCAACTCTCTCTGCCTCCTCATTGTTGTGAGTCTGGGTGGCTAACAGGTTCATGTTCGAGTTCCACAGCAGCCTCTGCCCTACTGTTTCTCTGCAGAAATAATTTAAAGTCATACAGTTAGTACAGAGATTTTTCAGTCCCTCCATGTGAACTTTCCCTTTGCTGTTCCGTTTTAGATATTTCACAGTCCCTCTCTTCCTGTGAGGCACATAGGCCCCCTTCTGCTGTTTTAAATTGGTCTCTTCCTCCAACCACATGTTCAGATGTGGCTTTTTAATCCCATTTCCATGACAATTGATTTGTGTGCCCTACGCTGTACTAGGCTGGAGGAGTTTGTAAGTGGAATCTAGCTTTTCAGGATATAGACTGCTACTAAATTTGCAAAGAAGATGAAGTGCTAGGTTAAAACATCTATCCAAGTGGGACTAAGGATGTTACTCTATCCAGTAAATGGGTCATATTCTTTGGGTCATAAATCCTTTGAGAATGAAAGCTTGGCATTCTCTTAATAAATAATAATGATGTGAATACATACATGCATATGCCTGCAGGCACAGGGACATGCACGCACACACACAAACACACACACACACACACACACACATACACACACTGACATAGACATGTAATTCTTTTAGGATGTGCACAAACATCATTGTACAGAAGTCTACTGTAAGATAAAAAGGCCTCAGCTTCCTAGGGCCAGGCTATATGCATCAGCAAGAAAGCGGCCCATGTAAAGGTCAGCCCCTTGACAGCTGTATGTCATGTCAAGGGGCTTTGTTCTATCTGGAGAAGAGATGGGTGATACATTCACTCTAATACGTACACAGCTCAAAAGATGTTGATGGTGAGCTACAATATCCAACTGAAACTATCCAATAAGGGAAAGAAAAGGGTATAATAAAAGTTTATAACAACGACCCCAATAAAGGAAAAAAAGAGAATGGAAACGCTCAATCAAGCGAAAATAAAATGGAAACGAAACCAAACAAAAGTTTGGAGAAATAAGAAAAAGGCATAAAGGGCAATTCACACAAACAAAAAGTGCAGTGTAAGGTGCCAAAAATAAACCCCACAAGCACAATCAGTACAAATAGATGAAACTTTATAGAGAAAACACGAAGATACAAATTTGTTTGAAAGGCAAAGATAGGAAACCAAACACCAGTCATTTATTAACCCAAAGGACGGAGGCCTGACTGTATGTATGTCAGATAAATTAAAAAAATAGGTTACATCATTCTTCCATGATAAAACACATTGGGAAATATGTTAGGTTCTCAATTAGATAGACCATTTTAACTCCATATGCATGTAATTTCATGGCCCTGATAAATAGAAAAAAATGATAAAAGTAAAAGTGGAGAAATTCACTAGAACACTGGGAGAATGCAGTATACCTCTCAGAAGCAGAAAGTGCACCTCCGCTAGAACAGCTACATTGTTTCTCTAGTGTAAGAACCTGAAAGAATAAATAAAATCCAAAAGGTACGGTAGATATTGTGAAAGGGAAAGATACTGCTCAAAAGGAAAAAAAAACAACTGGAATGGGGGAAAAGTGAAAAGAAGGAAGGGAAAATTAAAAAAAAAATATATATATATATACAAGAGAGTCAATATTATTGTACCACTAATTTATATTGGTTTATTGAAGGGAACAGTTAATGCTTGATTGATGAATTTTACACGCCTACATGTGGCAATCTGAACAACTACTTTGAAGATAATAACTTGCAAGGTGACAACCACTGTTAATTTCTTACCATCTTGTTTTGAAATTGTGTAACATTTATATTGTTTTTTAATTTTCTTTAAAATAAAAAGTAACATGAATACAAGATATTTTTATTAGTTTAATTATTAAGCACCATACATAAGTCTACCTATACCACTATACAAACAATTAAAGAGCATATATGCTTTTAAAGCATTTCATAAAAGTTTCTGAGACTCATCACACACTTGAAAAAATATGTCTCATCAAATCTCAAAGAATCAGAGATTTTTTTATTTTATTTTATTTTTTTGCGGTACTGGGGATCGAACTCAGGACCCTGCGCTTGCTAGGCAAGCGCTTATTCCACTGAGCTATATGCCCAGCCCCTGAATCAGAGATTTTGTATCTGTGGTCCAAATGAAAACAAAAAAGTACTGACAGAAAACTTTACATCGCAGCAATATTTGAACAGTTAAATGACATGCACTTCTAAATTCTTTAGTAGTCAAAAGAAAAATCATAATGAAAATCAAATGATATCTAGCAGAGTTTGGCATTAAAATACCATTTGTTAGTCTAATTAGACATTTAAAAGGAAATGTGCACTTCTAATTCTTAGGCATGGTCTTATTTGTAGCTGCAATCAGTAAACAAATGTATAAGCTGTCTGTCCATCTGTCTGTCTAGTCATCTATCTGTCTACCCACCTACCATCTATCTGTCTATCTATCATCTTGTTGAGTAGGGGCAGAGGCTACCCAGAGTCACTGTACCATTCTCTCCTTAACATCTTTCAACCCACAAACCTAGTACGCAATCCAGTATGCTAACATCACATCCACAGATAAGTATTTCTCTTTACAATCTGTGAGACAGATTACTTTGTACATTTCCCAGGAAAAATCAATGCCTTGTATTTCTCCTTATCTGTGTGATATGTAACATAAACTTATTATAACATCACATATTGGACATTTTTCCTCATGGTTCTATTGTAGCCACATTCCCATTGTTTGAGCATATAATATTTTACTTCATCCTTCTGTTGCTGAAGGAGATTTAGGGTGCTTTCAGTCCTTTGCTATGACTATGGTAGTTGTGATTAACATTATGCATCTACCATATCACTTATGCACAAGAGTTACATATAGGAGAAATTCTCAAAATAAGAATAGCTGGGGCAAACATAACTCTCCGATAATCTATATCATTTTACTATGAGTAGAAATTTTCAAGCAGTTCTCATAGGCTGTGCCATGTTAGACGTGTACCAAAACATACACAAGAGTCATTTGCAGTATTTTAATAACTCATTAGCTTCACAATGCTTCTTTTGCTGGGATTATGCTTCCTTCTTGTCAGAGGGTATCCTCCATAGGAAGTGTTTCAAGTTTTTTTTTTTTTTTTTTCCGGTACCGGGGATCGAACTCAGGACCTTGCACTTGCCAGGCAAGCGCTTATGCCACTGAGCTATACCCCCAGCCCCTATAGGAAGTGTTTCAAATGTTGGCTGCTAGAAAAATTCCTCCCATCACACCTCCTCTGGGCTGGGTTAGGAATACAGATTGTATGTGTGTGTGTGTGTGTGTGTATGGTTCAAATTCTCTATGATGAATGTAATCATTATATATATATATATATATATATATATATATATACTGTCCCAATAAGCTTAATTTAAAAAACAAAAACAAAGGAAGAAAGAAAGAGACAGAAAAAAGAAAGAAAGAAAGAAAGAAAGAGAAAAAGAGAGAGAGAGAGAGAGAAAGAAAGAAAGAAAGAAAGAAAGAAAGAAAGAAAGAAAGAAAGAAAGAAAGAA
>PVLD010015521.1:0-48219 GCA_004027595.1 Dinomys branickii | reverse complement strand
ATCCCCAGTACCGCAAAAAAAAAAAAAAAACTGATCCACAGACAAGGCGACATGGACTCAACAGTGGTTGTTGCTTTACCCATTGATTGAACTGTGTGTGTTGAGCATTGTGTCTCAGTGAGGAGAGAGTGACTAAGATGCACATTTTGGCTCAGTCTTAGATTTTTGCCAGCATCCACTATTCAGCTCTGTCTCAGACTTTGGAAGGTCAAAGACCTAAATACAGACATCAGCAGGTATCTGGAATCTCCATACCAGAACATGATCGATAATTATGAGATCCCATAGGTTCTCATCAGATCTAATCTGTATGACAGCAGCCACTGTATGAACGCAGCAAGATCAGTCATTTAAGCTGATTATTAATATCTGACGATTCACTGGCAGATCAGATGAGCACCCTGAATACAAGGTGTAAATCTCCTCACATGTCTTATATCTTAAACCCTATCAACCCGTTAATGTGTATCTTAGTTACTTTTCTCTCATTGCTGAGACAAAATACCCAACACCCAAAGTTAAGGGAGGGAATTTAGCTCACAGTTCATAGAGGTTTCAGACCATAATCACCTGGCTCCAAGGCAGAGTGGCTTGGCAGAGGGGCAACTGTTCGTGGGGGCAGAGACAGCAAAAGCAACAACAGGAGGAGATGAGCCCCTTTCTGTCCCTTATATTGTGCCCAGTCTACCAGGATCAGGGAGGTGCCAGTCCAATCAGTGGGCTGACCCAGCAAGCACACACCATTAATCCCAGCACTACGCTACAAGTCAGGCACAAATTCTAGATTTAGCCTCCTCTGAAAAATCTCTATGACTGCATGAGGCTTTGGGGGGACATCTAGACACAAACTGCAACAGTGTATACATGAATTATTGCCACTTCAAGAGTAAAATGCATGAATAAATTATGTAGTTTGTGAAAACATGCAAAACACAATTTTAACAACTTTTGAATTAGTAAGTAGGAAAAAAGATGGTTAATACAAATGTTAAGAGGTTTTTACCTGAGTAACATCAAAAAGAACACTGTTTCCATCCAAAACCAAAAATAATTTACTAAAATTTCAATAACATAGAAGAAAATAACCATTAAACCATACTATAAATCTAACATTGAGAAAATTATTTGGGATGGAGGCATTGGTAATATTAAGCAAAACAAACTTTAATAACCATGTTAACCACATAGTTGATGATAAATACATACTATAGTTTGGGTCCCTTAATTCCACATAAGCTATTAGTCTTTCAAGGAAAGATCTAATTTTAGAAATTCCTATCTAGGGGGTGGATTTCAGGCAGAATGTTATTGTTGCCACAAGGACAAAAATAAACCTAGGATAATGTACATCCAAAAAATCATGATTAACCCAGACATTATAAAGAGTATAAAATGAATGGAAAAGCAAGTGTTACAGAACTCATTGTGATGCCCAAAACACACATTCTCACTAACCATCTCAAAACAAGAAACTTTCCATTTTCATTGTTTCAAAAGATAATTCTTTAAGGAGTTTGAGCCTACAGAAACCAACAGCTTAAGTAGGAAGCTTCTTCACATGCTGCTCTCCTTTAAGCTGTTTTCAGTCGATGTGAAGGAATGTTGTGATTTATTCAAGTGATAGGCACAAAGTTCCTCCCAGAAAACCTGCTATCAAGAAGAGTTATTCCTGCACTGTATTCTGCTATGTGCAGAGTTTCATGGTATTGTTAAACGGGCCACTTTTGTGTTTTTTTCCATCGGTGAGACAGCTTGGTTAAAGAAATGATGAAGCTCAGTACTGTTCATCTTTATTTTGTTGCCAAGTTCTTCCCAGAAGAGTGAATCTGAGGGAAGAAATATTTATGAAATGGAAACTCCATCAAGAAAAGTGTCAAGCAATTGTCTTGGACAATGGAACAAATATCATGAAAGCTGTAAGTGATTTAGGACCCGAGAGCCTCCGCAGTTTGTTTGCACTCGGCAGCTCCCTGCTGAGAAAGCCACCATGGCTCAGGGTTGCTGCCTGTAATCTCCAGGGAGAGACTCTTTTCCCTCAGTTATTTTTCATCTGAAGATAAACCACAAGACATAAAAGGGATTTTGGAACTGCCTTATCATGTCATTTTACAAAATGTTCCAACAGATTGTAACAGCAGCTATTATGAAGCCAAAGGCTGCTTGAAAGAATAAAGAAGCCTTAACACTGTATCACACATAACCAGGAGTGGTAACACACATCGATAATTGCAGCACTTTGGGAGGCTGAGGCAGGAAAGTCATAAGCTTGAGACCAGCCCTGGCAATTGAGGGACTTAATGAAACCCGGTTTCAACATCTAAAAAGTGAAAATGAAAAAAACATAATTTTACAAAGGGCTCGGAAGGTAATTCAGTGAAAAGACCCTGGGTTCAACCCCTAGCATCAAAAAGAAAAACAAAATGAAAAATGTTATTGCAGAGGAAGCAGTGCCAGTGCAGCAGACCAAAGGCTGCTTGCAAAGAAAATAGTTCATGCGATAGGGTATGCTAAAACAGTGACCCACTCCTTGGGCTCTGGGAAGGCTTTACAACGCTTCCGTCGTCCTACTCCATGCTGAAAAGTTACTGGGGTTGGCCTGCGTTCGAGGACAGCTGAGAGACAGTGGAAATTCAGAAACACAAGGTTGCCTCAAAAGCCAATTACAGGGGCTGGGGATATAGCTCAGTGGAATAAGTGCCTGCCTAGCAAGCACAGGGTCCTGAGTTTGATCCCTAGTACCGCCAAAAAAAAAAAAAAAAAAATAGCCAATTACAGTGTTTCATTGCTACATTTTTAGATATGTTCAAAGACATAGTTTCCCTCCAGCAGATGTAAAAGTATTAGAAATAAAGGTGACAGAATATTAGCCAGCTTTCTGTCACTATAATGAAATATCTGAGATAATAACACAAAAAGAAAAGGGTTTGGCTCACAGTTTTGGAGGTTTCAGTCCATGGTTTTTTTGGCATCACAGCTTTAGACCTGTAGGGAGGCAGCCCATTATAGTAGAAGAGTATAGCAGAGCAAAACTACTCATTTCATTAGCAGTTTCTGCCACCTCCCCAAAGTGCTACTGTGGAACCAAGCCTCTGTGAGACCTGAGGCATCTGCATCAGTCAGCTTTCCTGTTGCTGTGACACAATACGCAACACCCACAACGTAAATTTGGAGGAGTTTTTATTTGGCTTATGGTTTCAGAGGTTTCAGTCCATGTTGGGCTCAAACACAGGAAGATCATGACAGGAGGGCCCAGTAGAGTAAACCTGCTCGCTAACTGGCAGCCAGGAAGAGCTGATTGGAAAGACCATCAAACAGGAAAGGATAAAGCACCAGACATGCTTCTCAAGGTCATACCCTATGACTCACCTAGACACATCCAGAACTATGCTTTATAAATCAATGAGCCTTTAGCAGGATGACATGTTTTTTTTTTTTTTTTTCGGTACTGGGGATTGAACTCAGGACCCTGCGCTTGCTAGGCAAGTGCTTATTCCACTGAGCTATATCCCCAGCCCAGGATGAGATGTTTGCACTAGGAGAAAGATTCATCAGGGATACAGCAGATGCTCACCCGCCAACCACGAGCTCACTGAGCAGGAGACCGATAAAATCAAGAGAGGTCTGTTATGGTTTGCGTCTAGATGCTCCCCAAAAACCTCATGCAGTCATGGTGTGAGCTTCTAAGGTTTATGGTTGATTCATTGTCTAGCGCTGGGATTATGGGTGTGAGTGCTACACCCATATTGATAGTCTACATATAATATAAGGGACAGAAAGAGTCTTCTCTCACGCTCCTCCATTTTTCTCTTGCTGCTGTTACTGTGTTCTGCTGCCATGAACTGCTGCCCTCCAATGTGCCACTCTGCCTTTATGCTGGGATTATGGGTGTGAGCACTACACCCACCCTGGGGCAGGTAGCTTACGTACAATATAAGGGAGGGGAAGAGGCTTGCTCTTCTTGCTGCCACTCCTCCCTTTTGCTCTTGTTGCTTTTGCTGTTTTCCACTGCCATGAACTGTTGCCCTCTGCCCTGTGCCACCTTGCCTTGGAGCCAGCCAAGTATGGACTGAAACCTCCACAAACTGTGAGCTAAATACACCTTTCCTTCCTTCATTTTGGGTGTCAGGTATTTTATTTTGTCCCAGCAATGAGAGAAAAGTAATCAAGATAAGGTCCAAGTTGCCTTATTTGAGCAAGACACTTAAACAAACTGCAGCTACCTACATTTTAAACGTTGCCTTCTTCCCAACTCTCCCCAGGGCAAGTATAGACCATTGAATTTGCAGGATTTGAATGTACCTGCAACATGACTGATAAGTCATACTTACTGAGCTGCCTCTGTGTCTCACTGATACTATGTTGTTCCATTTACTCTGTGAAACAGTCTTGGCAATAGGCAGCTGCGATTGTTAGCTTTCCATCACTGTGGCAAAATACCTGAGATGATTAACTTTAAAAAGGCAGTTTGTTTTGGCTCACAGTTTTAGAGATTTCAACCTGTGGCCACTTGGCTGCATTGCTTTGGAGCCTGTAGTGAAGTAATACACCACGGTGAGAATGCATGGTAGAAAAAAGAACTGCTCAACTCATGGCATCCAGGAAGAAAAAGAGACAAGAAGGGACTGGGCCTCAATATTCCCTTCAAGGGCGCAACCCAATGGCTACCTTCTTTCACCAGACTTCAGCTCTGAGAGATTCTACCATCCCTTAGGAGTGCCACAGACTGCAACCAAGCCTTCGCTCCATGGGCCTGTGGGGGACACCTATCGAACCCCAGCAGCAGCATCTCCATGTGTTAGGAATCTGAGGTTAAAAACCATAACTGAGTTCTGAGAGAGTGAGCAGCAACGCATGGATTCACCCCAAGCTCTGCCTGACTCCAGAACCCTTGCTCCCCATTTCCTATGCCCTACAGCAAGCACACTGATCGTGAACCTCCAGCCCTCAGGATCTCCCCTAACACTTCCCTTCTTCCCTGTACTCCCAACCAGAATGAAATTCCATGGTTCTCTTTCACATGAGTTCCAAAAGGCCACTGAAATTAAATATTTGGATGACTGTCGAAGGATACCTGGTTCTTCTCCCTTCCCACACTTTATGGCGGGGAAGGGTATCAGACAGTGAGGGAACGAGAGAGAAATTAGTTCTCCCAGCCCACAGCCCTGGATGCATAAGGCGCCTGTTCTCCACTCCCTCCTTTGGTGTTCAGCTTCTTGATGGCTCCTTTGTCCCATGCAGGTGACACCACCAAGCATGGCAGCAGAGCAGTTTGAAACGGGCAGATGCTGGCCCGGCCAGTGATTCATGTCTCCACTGGAAAATATTTGAAGGAGTGAAATCATTTCTTTTATTGCCAGTGGGATGTTCCTGACTCAGGGACAGACACACCCCATGGTTTAGTGTCCTTCTGGGGTAGATACCCTCTTCCGCTGTTCGTGTCTGTCCCTTGCTAGGTCACTGCCACTGCAGTGTTCCCACTGACGTGCAGGCTGCCTCTCCAGTTCTGTTCCAGAATTGACAGTGGGTTGAGAGAGAGAGAGTCCCTGTCCCTTCTGCAGCAAGTGCCAAAAAAGCCAAGGAATTTGATTTTTTGTGCTAATTTCTTAAGTAAAGGGGGAAAGGATATTTAGCACCTAATAATCCATACTCTATTCCCAGAAAGGTCACTCTCAATCTGATGGCTGCAAGGAATTTTCATTAGTACCACACAGAATATGTGTGTCCTGACCACAAAAATTATGACACCTTATTAATATGCAAATTACACAGTAGTATTCATAATCATATTTTTCATTTTCTTTTTTTTTTTTTGGTACCAGGAATTGAACTCAGGACCTTGCACTTGCTAGGCAGGTGCTTATGCCATTGACCTACATCCCCAGCCCACATTTTTCATTTCTAACATGCTAACATATGTTCAACATATTTTATTTTGTTTCTTTTTCTGCCCCCCGCTGTTACTACCCATGTATTCCAAAATTTTGTTATCTGAAGGAGTTTGGCAGGAAGCAACAAAGCAGCGAGCCTCCCTTTTCCTTTTATTTCATACAGGCTAAAAGACTATTGCTTGGTTCCACCCATACCTTGGGTTGGTCTTCCTGATATCCACATCCAGAATTATGCTAAACCAATCAGTGAACTAATTTAGTTATCATACACCCTTAACCCATATTCACATACCCTAGATCCAGCCACCTCCAAAAACTGTCCCATGTATGAGCACCCAGGCTTTGGGGGCACAGCTAGTTACAAGGCATAATGGTGGGAGCAAGCACAGACACTGAGATCTGTTCCAACACAAACCTCTGAGCCCACCACCTATTCTAGTTTTAAAATCTAAGCCATACTGAAATCCAGCTCATCACCGCAAGGTTAGGTGAGGTCTGTGCCACCCCAACATCACTAGAAGCCAAAGTTCTTTTCTTCCCTTAGGAACTAAACCTCATTTCCATGGCTGATTTAAATCCATAAGCAATTACATGTGTTTACTTATTTTAGAAACAAATTCTTTTTGTAGTAATAATTTCTTGACATATTGCAAATCTCTCCTTAACCTTGACTTTCTTTTGTCAGCTTTGGCAGATGACATTGTTCTCTCCAGTAAGTTACCTGAGGAGCTCCAAGGAACAGGTTCCTAGACACTGTTTGCTGTAGAATCCACCCAGAGAAATGCAACTGGGATAATGATGGTGCTGACGAGGCCACTGCTGGGGTGACAGGTAAGCACACCTGAGTGAGAGTGTCTTCCTCACAGGGCACTGGAGAAGGAGCTTGGTGGGATGTCCAGGACAGAGAGCGACAGGATGAAACAGGAAGAAAACATCTCAGGTGGGCGTGTCCACCACCAACCACCATAACCGCTAGTGAAACTTTATTGGAGAAAGATGAAAAGTAAAGAAGAGTAGGTGGGAAAGGAGACAGGAGAGGAAAGGGAGGAGAGGGAGAAACAGGGAGAGGAAGGAAGGAGGGAGGGAGAGAGGGAAGGAAAAAATAGGGACAAAGCTAGGTCACCCAGGGTAGACTCGTCCTTGACAATGGGCTAGAGAAGATGCCTCAGGCATGCAGAAAAGGATGATCCAGGCCAGAGTAAAATAGAGACCTTGTGTGTAGGAGACACCTAAGAGGCCTAGGAGACTGCTGCGGTCACTATAAGACAACAGGAAGCCTGCTATGTAAGCGCTGGGGTACTGCAGTGAACAAAACATACAAGGTCCTTCCTTTGCTGAGTGTACATCCTAAGAGCATGGCTCAGACAGAAGCAAGGACAGATGTACGGATCTCATCCTTTCAGGTGCAAAGGCTATGATGAAGCTAAAATGAAGCTTCTGAGGCTACTGAGCTGGGCAGCCAGGGAGGCTCTCTGGTGAGATGGTTTTTAAATAGAACAGGGTTCCTCACCAAGGGAACAGGGGCAGGAGGAGGGTCACTGAGGCCACAGAGGCTCATCCTCCTGTCGCAGAGCCAGGGTTGCTGAGGGGCTGACTGTCACCGCTTCAAGCTCAGGGCTGCACAACTGAGCTCAGGGAATCTTTGGTTGTCACTGAGGCCAAAACCTTCCCTCGCTTGTTCTCAACACCGTGGTGCTAAACTATTTAGGTGCTGTGGTGGATTGACAACTGGTGGTCAACTTTAAACAGCACCCAGCTGAACTGAACCCATGGTGCTGGGTGTGGGAGGCCTCCCTGAGGATTGTTACCAGCAGCAGAAGATGCAGAACTGGAGAGGAAGAAGGAGAAGCTGTTGGGAGTTCAGAGGCGATTGGGTGCTGTTAGCAGCTGTGAGGGGCTGTTGGTTCTCTTGGAGGAGCTCACCATGCTGGCTTTCCTGATGAACTCAGCTGTTCTCATCAGAGGAGGAGCGTGAGACTTTGAGCATCGCTTCCTGGCTCCAGGGGAAGATGGTGCACTGCTCAGTCTCCTGAAAAACTTGTTGCATTCGCTTTCCTGATGGGAACTCAACTTTCCTCATTGTCAGAGGAGCTTGGGACATCACTGTTGCTGAGGACAGCCGTGGTACTTTTGGGGGAAGCTCTGCTTCGTACTTTGAGCATTGCTTCCCGGCTCGAGTTCAGATCCCTCAGCCTGCTAGCACAAATCCTTCATCCTGCTGGCACAGACTTCCTAGCTTCCACCACCGTCCTTTGGGCCTTCCCAGTGCAGATCCATGAAACGGGCCTGCATGAGATGTTGTTATGGGTTCTAGGCCTCCAGCTGGGCTCATGGGAGGCATTGTTATGGGTTCTAGGTCTTCAGCTGAACTCTTGCAGGACATTATCGTGGGATCCAGACCCTCAGCTGGATTCTTTGGTCTTTAGTGTGTGGACAGATGTCCTGCACTCTCTTTGTATATAATTCTTCCGGTGACTATTATAAATAATCTCATAAAGTACATGTCCTGTATTATATTGTTCCCCTTGCAAAAACTGCAAAGATGGAGATGTCTTAGCTGAGGATGCTATAACAAAGCCCCAGAGTCCCAGCAGCAACAGAAACTTGTTTCTCACACTGTCAGAGGCTAGGAGTTAAGAGAACAGGGTGCCGTCCTGGTCAGTTTCAGTAAGGGCCTCTGCAGGATTCCAAATCGCGATCTCAGATCCTCACTAGCAGGACAGCTGGTTATCTCTCTGGCCTCTTCTTATAAGGTCACTAATCCTACTCATTAGGGCTCCACCCACATGACCCAATTACCTCCCCAAGGCCTCACCCCCCAAACACTACCACATTGAGATTTGAGTTGCAGTAGTTGAATTTGAAGGACCCAGACATTCAGTTCATCACAGACACCAACCTTGTCACCCTCACTTGCTCTGTTCTTCATTCAGATAGCCCTAACGGGAGCACTGCTGCTTTTCTCTTCAGCTATGCCTGTTTCTCATTTTCCTCCCTGAAGCTTCAAGAATAAGGGAAACCTCCCCTCCACGTGGATCTCCTTCATATATTGGAATTAAGGCTACCCTTCCTCCCTGTGAGGCAGAATGGCTGCAAAGGAAAGAAACATTGGCTCTTGGGTTATACCCAACATTGTCCTTGCTAACCCAAAGATAATGTCAGCATGGTTCGGCTCCTACTTAGTGAGCCTGCTGTGGGCAGCAGTGAGGCCACGGGTGTGAAATGCCTGACCGGTAACTGCCACAGAGAAGAAGCAAGAGAGGCAGGAGTTCCCGGCTCCCCGCATCCTCGGTCCCCAGACCTGGGTGTCACTAGTTCCTTGGACAGCGCTTCTTGTCCAGCTGTTTCTGGAGCTGTTGCCACTCGTTGGCTTTGGATGCTCCCTTGTGACTCAGAAGTGCTCAGCTCTAGGCAGTACCAGGGGAGGAAGAGGCAGGTCAGGAGCAGATGCTCAGAGCTACTTAGGCGGAGTCTGAGGGGTTGGGAGAGCAAGCCAGGCAGACAGGCAGCTATGTCACACCATGGGGACTGCAGCCCACATCTCTCTTCCTCCTTCTCTCTCTGTCTCTGAGTCTTTCTCTGTTCTCTCTCCTTCTGTGTCATATCTCTGTCTCTCTGTCTGTTTCTCCCTCCCTCTCTCTCTGTCTCTCTCTCACACACACACAACCAATTGTACATTGTACATTTCCAGCTTCCTGTCACCTGCCTTTTTTCTATGATACCCCAGTTATAAGCAATAATTAGATCAACTTTACCTACAAGGAACAGTCAAGACCCCAAACTGTGATCATCTGTTCTTTTTTTTTTTTTTTTGCGGTACTGGGGATCGAACTCAGGACCCTGTGCTTGCTAGGCAAGCACTTACTCCACTGAGCTATATCCCCAGCCGATCATCTGTTCTTATGACCTCATCTACTTTGGGTTTTCAATTTCCCCTATTTGTTCTGCTCTTCCAATCACGCAAGAAATTCCACCTGGATGGGCAGACAGACAAGCAGTAGGAGAGTCATAATTCTGCTTTTTCTGTCTAATGTTATCAGTACATAGCCTGAACCCCAAATATGATTTTCTCCTTTTTTTTTTGCGGTACTGGGGATCAAACTCAGGACCTTGCGCTTACCAGGCAAGTGCTTATTCCACTGAACTATATCCCCAGCCCTCCTCCTCTTCTCAACTTGTTGTTCCAGTGGAGTTTTTAAAATCCCCCATATTTATAGCTCTTGAGCCCAGTCCACATCATTTAATCTAAGATCCCAGTTTTATGGAATTGGCCAGATCCACTTCCAAGACAAAAATTAGAAGTCCAGGGAAACACTTAACAAGGAACTCAGAGAAAAATATATACAAAACAGTAATCTTGCTTACACATAAACAGAGATCAGAAATGCTGAGCAGCACTTTTATAGATTTCTTGGGAACTTATAATGCTTTTGTTGTTTACTGTTTTTGTTAATCCCCATCTGCTCCGTATGTCACAAGTAGTCATAATTCTTAAAACAAAGCATAATGGCAAGTTGGTGGGATTTATTTTGGATGCCAAGAGACATACTCCTTATCTCCTTGTTCCTCTTTGCAACTAGCAGGGAAATTCCTGGAAGAAAAGCAGATGAAGACAAATTGGAAACAAAGGCAAATCCTAAGGCCTCTGGGAGAAAACAAAAACAAGAAATGTGAACTTGGCTTGCTAAGAACTGAGTTTAGGAAATTTACCCTCAAGAAAGTAACTTTCTTCCTATATCAGTCTGTTTTCTGTTGCTACAACAAAACTACTTGAGGCTGGGTGTTTTATAAAGAGGTTTACATAGTTCATAGTTTTGTAGGCTGAGAGCCCAAGATTAGGCAGCCTCAGCTGTTCAGCCTTTGGTAGGGATCCCTTGACTGCATCAAAACATGGCAGAGATACAGAAAGGCAACTGACCACATGCAGAGGAGCCAAGCATGTGGGGTAACTTCATGCTATAATACCCTACTCTCATGAGAACTGTCTTACTCTGTGAGACTAGCATTAGCCCAGTGGGCAGTATCCCCAGGGACCTAAAAACCTTGTATGGGGCCTCATCTCTTAGGAGTTGCACCACCTCTGCCCATCACCACACTGAAGACCACGCTTCCAACACATGAATCTCACCAAAACCATGTGCAAATCTGAACAGCTCCTGACCATGAGACACAGAAATTGCCTCATAGATATCAAGTGCTACCCGCACACCTGATGGTGCCAAGCTGTGCTGTGGGCATTGATCTATCACACTGTAATCTGCCGAGATAGCTGGCAAACAGTTCCCTGAAGTAACCAACTGTATCCTCACTCCCAGAAGGAGGATTCAATCCCAGAGGGAATTTTCCAGTGAAAGCTACAATTTTATAACTGCCATTCTCAATCAGTTGTCAATGGTCCATTCCCCACTTATCAGCATTGGCTTAACAGTTATAATAGCAGTCACCATAGTCACTAGCCAACACTTTTTGAAAATCTAATACACACTGAGCACTGTTTTACATACAATATATACAGTAGTTCCTTATTTCTCACCACGTCACCAAGAAGAAGGGACTATCCTCATCACTATTTTATAGATAACAAAACCGCAGCTTTAAATCTTACTGCCAGTTAGGAGGGGAGCCGGGATGGGATTAGGGGCAGTGACTCCGGAGCTCCTACCCTCACAACACACCGACACCCGAATGCAAGCCTCCTCCCATGGAGCAAGACTTCAGGCTGGGTTTGAAGCTTTCCCAGAGCCACCAAGAGTCCAGGGGACTTCAAAGCTTTTAACCGCATAAGTGCTTTTCTTCAATTGCAACTTTGCCAAAAAGCTCACAGTCCACATTAAAGAGATGAAAATAGAGATTCCCTGATTAAGTTGGGGGATCGAGGATCCTTGCCCCCTCCCCACCTCAGATCGGCCACTCCCCAGTGCCCTGGAAGTTTCTGCAGCCCCCGGGGGGCTTCTGTGAAACATTATTGGGATCCTGCACCAGACTTTAGTTAGTCTCCTTCCCACAGGAATGGCATGCTCTGGAGTTTCTCTCCAACTCTAAGACAGAAAAATCCAGTTTCCTCTTGCTTCCAGAACATGTTTGAAACTCTACCAGAGGTCCAGATCCTGTCGGTTCCCCCTCTACCCATGCTTTCTTTGTGCTCACAGTCCATCCAGCTGGCCTGGCCTCCCTGCCATCCCTGAGCCACTTGGCGATACCCCTACTTTCTCCAAACAGCCTTAGAGACCAAGCCGAGCCACTTCCCCTTAGGTTCCTCTCCTCCCATGCTGATCTGCCCGCTGGGTCACATGCTAATGAACGCCCAGGCTCCACTGCCAAATCAGAGACAAAAATAACAGTGACATCAACAAGATGCAAGTTCCTTCTCTTGCGAGAAATGTCTGAGCATGTGCCACCCAGGCAGGTCAGACAGCACCAGTGCGGGGAGCCAGGCTCCTGCTGGTTGGGCCATGGCTCAACACCATATCTAAGCACGACCAGCTAGAGAGGGGAAGAGCAAAGGACAGTGCATTCTTTCCCCCACCGCCAAACACTTCCCCTGACAAAATGAGGGTGGGTGTTAGAAGAACAGCCCAAGGTCTCTTCCCCATTTAACTATTTCAAGGAGAAAAGGAGGAACCCCCCTAGAAACAAAGAGACCCTGTCCCCTACAGGGCATCCCCCCGAATGTGTGTCTGCTGCCCTGCTGTCTGTTGTGGTATATACCTAGATGTCTCCCCCCAAGCCTCACACATTTATAGGTGGGCCTTGGGAAGGTGAGTGGGCCGTGGGGGGCGGCACTGGAACTGTGTATCTTGGGCTTATAGCTGGTTGGAATAATGGGAGGTAGGGCTTGTGGGAAGTCGTGCATCACTGTGGGCGTGGCCTGGGATGGTAAACTGTACATCTCTCCTCCTCCCTTCATCTTTGCCTGCTGTCTGCCTACCATACCATGAGCTCTTTCTCCTCTGCCATGCCCCCGTGCCATGCCACACTGCCTATAGCCGGCAACCTCTACAAACTGAGTCAAAATAAATCTTTCCTCCTTCCACTTGTGGGTGGTGGGTACTTTTGTCCCAGCAACAAGAAAGTAACTAAGACAACATTTTTCTATACACACTGAACAAACTCAGTAAATGTGAAAGACTCACTACCCAAGTCTAAGAGGTAGATCCATGGCCATTTTCAAAAACATGATAATGTTGAATTTCTTCATATTATTGATGAGTGTAAAGTTTCCAACTAAATTGGCCCTCAGTCAAAAGCAGTTTTGCCTATGTCGTGCTTACTTTTAGAGAAGTTACCCTTAAAAAAAAAATCTGAATAGGTGAGACCTTTTTAAATAAGAGACACCTGTGCACATGGGTGTGCATAATGTGCACAGTTCCAACTTATTCAGATACAGAATCTGGGAAATTACTTTATTTCTACTCACACTTCTCTCCTAACTAACACAACATTAAGCAAAGATCACAAATCTTGGGTTTATCACATAAGAGCATAATGATAAATCTACCCTTTCAGCCGCTGATCTAAAGCAATAGTAGCTTAGATCATTCAATGAGTCTTTTTATCTCATAATCAAAACTCTGGTTCTGTTTGGACCTTGGGGACTTTGCTCTATGTAAGAGCGCGAGCCTTTGCCTCCAAGAGAATTCTCAAAGAGAATGAGTTTCCAAACACTTATTAAAGAAACTATATCTCTTATATCCTTTCCTTTCAGAGTAGAGCTGCATTTATGTGTTGATGAATTCATCTCCACACGGGTCCAACATCACAACGCTGCGAAAGCTTCAGAAGCTTTAAAGGAGAGATGGCCAGGGCAGAGCAGCCGCGAGTACCCGCTCTCTCAGCTGAAGGGTGTGTTAGCAGCGCAGAGTTCCCCAGCCTTGGTGGAAGCTGACGGGGTAAGGGCAACAAGGTAGCTCCCCCTTGCACCTATTTCAGGCCGAGCGCTGTCCCAATTGCTTCATGTGGGTATTTTTCAATGCTTTGATAGTTCTATTGATAAGAAAACTAAGGCTCAAAGAAATGAAACAGTCTTTAAAAGTCCTACAGAATAGGATTCAAACTAAGCCCACTAATTCACAAAGGCACTTGCCTTTTCAAATATGGAAATATCAGGCTAATAATTGTCCCTGTGCTATGTATGGATGCTTGGTATGGAGCGCCCGCGTTGCTGTTTAACAGATCATTTTGTAAAAACATGTGTTGCAGGTGTTTCTTTGTGTTCATTTGCATAGCAAACTGAGGAATTACAAAGAGTGTGTCCTCAGATACCCGGCGGATAAGCTTGCACAGAGAGTCCCCTTGTTAGCTCGGAGTGGTGATACAAGCCTGTAATCCCAGAATTCGCGGAGGCTTACACAGAAGGATCACAAATTCATATCTATCCTAGATAACTTTGATCACCTCAAAATAGAAATAAAGGACTGGGGATGTAGCTCCAGGTAAAGGCTCTGGGTTCAGTCCATAATGGCAGCCAGCTGTTGAAAGGAAAGAAGGAAGGAAGGAAGGAAGGAGGTCTCCTTGCTAAATGGGAATCTCAGAAGATGCTGAATCCCAGGGTACCTGATTATTTCTTGATACAAAAAAGGAAAAGACAGTGTGAAGATGCTGCTATCAACTGAATATTTGTGTCTTATTTTAAATCCGAACCTAGGTGATGGTGGGAACTTGGGAGATGATTAGGTCATGAAATTAGTGCTCTCGTTTAAAAAAAAAGCCTCAGAGAGAGCTTTTTCATCCTTCTACCCTGTGGGGACACTAGGAAAAGGCATCACCTATGAACCAGGAAATAGGCCTTCCCAAGTCATGGAATCTGTGGGTATCTTGGACTTTCAACTTCCAGAACTGTGAAAATAAACCGTTGTTTGTAAGCCACTACTCAGTCTGTGGTATTGTATTATAGAACTCCAAACGGACTAAGCCAGACGCTGACCCGCATTAGACACAAAAGGAGACATCTCCTACTTCTGGTTGGGGTCTCCCTGAGGTACCCTCCTATCCGCTTCCCTTCCCCTCTGAGCACCCTTCTTGCTGCTGGAGCCAGAGTCAGAGGCACAGCCTCCACGAAAAACACCCTGCTCTCTCCCTGGCAGTCACCCACCACCCTTCGCCCAAGGAGCACCCACAGAGCTATGTGTCATCTAAATGTGATGCTCTGGCAATGAAGTCTCCATCCCCCATGATCAGCAGGAGGCCAACAGTGTGCCAGCTTTTCGCTTCCTTCTGGTCCCTCGAGGAAAAAGTGGAGATTTTTCACCTCCCCTGCTTCAGTACATCATCTAAGTCCTCTTCAGAGGACCTGGCTTGGAGGCCCTGGCTCAAAATCACACTCGCATGAGAATACTCTGGGATTTGGTGTTCCCTCATGCTAAATTTGCAGAGACCAGCACAGCCCAAAGTACACATGACTCAGCTTGTACCCGAAGTCTTTTCTAGTGGAACGGAGTCTGGCTCAGACCTCCTTCACAATGTGGGCCCTGCCCATGAAGCCTTCTCTAAGTTTTTCTCAAGTTTCTCTCTGTTCTATTCCAGAACTGCTCCACTGTGACGTTACTGACAGCTGGGGTCAGATCACACATTGTCCTATAGATTACAAGATATCTACCACCTACCCCTGGATTCACACATTAGATGACAGCACCACCAATTTTCACAAACAAAACGTCTCCAGACATTGCCAGATGTTCCCTGGAAGCAAAATCTCCCTGTGAGAGAAGAACTTATGATCCAGCCAGTCAAAGCTCACCCCTTTCTGATAGCGCAGAGCCTTTCTCACAGTTAGCTGTGGCACGCCCCATTCCAGCACGGTCTCTCAACACAAACTTCAGATACCAGAAACTCTACACCTTTAAAAGCAATCGTAAGGCAACGGTCCATGAATTTTCTAGTTATTCAGAGTTGCCCCTCCCCATCGATACTCAAATTTCTGGACTTTCCTGAAGATGTCTGGGGGGGTGGGGCAGGGCCTTCTTTTCTAGATTGGCCCAGCCCTCTGCTCACTCAGTCCCTCCAGACCTGCTGGGTACTCCCTGAGCTATGGTGAAAGAGGATGATCAAGTTTAACTATCTTTCCCCATGACCTTGAGGAATTATAAGGTAAAATGGAAAGTGATTCTAGATCTCAGTTCTCCCGGCTCATTAGCCACGCCCCCAGTTATCTCTGTCCCCAGCTGCCGACCTTGCTCTGTGCCACCTGAATGCCACTCCCTCCCTGCTCCTCCTCTCTGCGACCCCAGGACAGGCGAAGTCACCCTCTGTCTAAGGGAGGAACAGCGTTTCTCTTTCACTCAACAGAATGCAGAACCCGCTGCCCTTGGACTCCTCTTTGGCCAGACCCCACCAGGACAATGAGTAGCAGCCCCTTGGTATGAACCTCACTAAGCAATTGATAATCATCCCCGCTTGGTTATTCAGGATGCTGTTTCTTCTAAGCATCACACTGGCTACAAGAATCCCTCCAACACAATCTTAAAACCCAGATACTGGCTTTCATTACTTCCCTTTTATGGAGCGAAGATGCTGAGAAATTTCTAGTGTTCCTCTGTACCCCAAAGAACCACCCTAGCAGGAGATGCTCATGAGTATACTCGTCCCACATTGCTGCTTTGCAAGAACCACTTTCCTCTCAAGTTGTGACAATCAAAAGCGTCACATGTCCCCTCAGCTACAGTCACTGGTACACCCAAAGCACAGCCAGATAGGAACTATGAAAATAAACAAGAAATTAAGATGCCCTCTGCATCCTCCAGAAACTTGACCTCACCTGGAAGAGTAAGAAGTAAGCTTGGTAAATCACACAGAAAAATAGTTAACCAGTAACAGGTCAGGATCACAAAAGAGAGCTTTATACTGGGTCAGATGGCGCAGGAGAAGAGAGCGTTTTAAGAGCTTCCCACCCAGGCTGGGGGTATAGCTCAGTGCCACGGCACCTACCTGGCAAGTAGCGGTTGTGAGTTTGATTCCTGGTACAAAGAATCTTAAATAATGCTTTCCTAACCCTTCTTTTTTTTTTTTTTTTTCCGGTATCAGGGACTGAACCCTGAGCTTCACATATGCTAGTGAAGCACTCTACTACTGAGCTACATAGCCAGCCCTTCTCAAAATTTTGAGATAACATCTACTAAATTGCCCAGGCTGGGCTCCAACTTGCTATCTGCTGGCCTCACTTGTTACCTTTTCTGTGATTATAGTTATTCAACCACCTGTCTCTCTGCATTTACAATGGAAGCGCCATGAGCACACACAGGCGGTCTCCTTCGTTAGCCACCTGCAGTTCCCACCCTCACACACAACCAGTATCTGACACACAATATTATAAAGTCAGCTAGAGGTGCATGGGCAGTCAGAAAGGGACCAGGCCCAAGACACAGTCAGAACCAAGCCTCTGGTCAAGGGCTGAGTCAATAAAATGTAGGCTCCAAAATGTAGACAGCATGCCTAGGCCTGCCAGCCTCCCCAGAGATGAACAACAGCCCTGAACTGTACAGTAGCCGGCACCAGCCGGTCCAGGTGAACAGGGTGGCAAACACGTAGAAATAGCATAATAAACATATAGACAGATGACCCTCACTCCTGCCCCTTCTAGAAATGCCTTTCTTCTTCATGCATTCATAGTCTCCAAGAGTTCATGCTATGTACCCTTGCAGCGTACCTTGTTTTTCTGCTAAATCAATATTAGCTAAGTGATTGTGTTATAATCCTGTAGGTTGGTTGTAGTTTTTGACCCAGGTAACCTGTGATGTGATTTTACTGTGTAAAAATCCCCTAGACAAAGAGCTTCAGGGGCAGCACCTTTTCCAGACCCCTCCCGCCTCTCAGGCGCTTTCTCCTAATAGAACTTGTCCTGATCTTTCTCTCCATTCTTCAGTCACGAGACAGGAACTTGGCACATCTAACAGGTTGGGAGTTACTTCCCCGTAACAGGTCATTTGCACATGTCAGGGGATTTGGGCAGGGTCAAAGGGAGCAAGAAGCAGAGAGTTTGGAGTGAGCTCCTGTCTAAGCTTCACTAATATTAGTGTTAACTAATACCCAGGTTGACTGGGGCAACCTGGATGCTAGACAGCGCTATATAAGGGACTTTCACTTGTTTCTTTCGAATCAGGGGCTTTTGAAGTTTTTAAAAATTAAATACACATATATATTTCATCATGTTTTGTCTATTTGAAGCAACACGTAGCAGATTAGTAAAGCACAGTTGTGGGTGTGTCTGGGGGGGCCTCATGGAGGTGAGGCCTCAGGATCTCCGTCTGGCTCCTTGCCCCTTCCTCTCTGGGGCTGTTTCCCTGTGCTCTGCTTCCTGGCCTCTGTGAGGTGGGCATCGTTGCCCCTCCAGGCCCTCTGCCACGATGTTCCCACTGTGGAGCCAGCTGACCAGTTTTGAAACCACGAACCAAAGCAAACCTCCTCTCCTTGACGTTGTGGGTGTCAGTGGTTTGACCCAGCGATGGTAAAGCTGACTTTATATAAACGGTTTGGGAGGCTGGAGAGACAGACAGGGCTGGAGAGAGACAGCGAGAGAGTGAGGGTGCGCACAGCAATGTGAAGGCCGCGGGTGGGAGGGAAGATCGTGCAGTCTGTTTCTGAAGGGTATTGTCTATATCCCACACCCCTCCTTTTCCTCCACCCCTGACCTTGCTCCAGGCTTAATTCTCCCCAGACAGGCAAAAGAGTTACAAAATTCGTAACAGACCCAGGGCTTCTGCTGGGCTAGTGGCTATGGAGCGGGACAGAGGGAAAAAAGCAGGAGGAAATCACCAATTCAAATCCCTAACTCACCTCTCGCATGGGTCCTCTGTTCATTTGTAAAATACTTATTGAGCGCCTGCTGTTTGCAGGCAGTCATCTGGCTTCTGGGGACCCGGGAGTACAGAAAACAGACAAAAGACCAACTCTTGGGAGCATAGCCCAGCTCACAGTTCACAGCAGGAAGCCTGGTAAACACAGGTTACTGAGCCCTTCTGGGAGGTCTGATTCCCCTGAAAATTTGCATTTCTAACCAGGTTCTAGGTGAAGCTGCCTCTAGGGCCCCCCAGACCACCCTTGGAGTAGCCTTGGGCTCCAGCTCCCGGAAACAGACACAAACGAGCCTTCAGCCAGTGGGTCAGGAAGAACCTAATGGAACGTCTGAAAAAACAGGACTAGGTGCCCAAATGGCTCAGTGAGCACGAGGACAGCGGAGGCAGAGGGAGAGGGAGGTGAGGGGGGCAGACACAGCCTCCCCCTCTCCTGTTTCCTGGAAGTTCCCGGGAAAGCCCCTGGTCACCGCTACGGTGACACACTGAGCTGCCTGCAGTGGCCAAGCGCTGGCTGCCACTGCCTGGCTGCCCGGCACCAAGCGGTCTGGGCCTGGGAGGGGGCGTCGCGTCGCAGTGGGTGGCATCGGTAGGGGGCATCGCGGTGGGTGGCATCGGTGGCTGGCGTGGCTGGTGGGCCTTTTCCCGCTTTGTGCTACTCCGGGGCCTTCGCAGCCAGCCCGAGCCTCTGACCAGTTTATTTACTTAAACAACAAACATCCCGCTGGCCATGGGGCCGAGCCGGGCTGAGCTAGGGTAGGTCCTGAAGGGGACGAGACACTGAGTCTTCACAGAGGCCACCCACGTCGTCGCCTGGAGGAAATGACAGGCTATGTGTTCAAGCGCCCCAGCCCGCTCCGGAATGCGTGTGGTACCAGCAGCGCCCGGGCCACACCACCGCGAGCCTCAGCTCCCTCTTCCCAGTGCTTTCTCTCGGGGCGCTACGTCTTCCTTTATTTTGTCTTCAGAGTTTTTATGCTTCTCATCTGCAATGGTGAGAAAGAAAAGCAGATCATAAAAAAAAAGAAAGGAAAAAATGTTAAGTTTCTTTCTCCGAAGAGAAAAGAGGTTTGAATAAACAGAATGTCACCGAAAGGCAAACAAACAAGGCTGTTTTTGAAAGAACCAGATGGACTTCCAAATGGCCTTTCCGATGGCGGTCCACAGGGCTGTCCCAGGGAGGGGAAGCGGCCTGGGCCCTGGGGTCTGCCAGGAGTTCACTGCTCAGCAATTTAGAGCCTGGTTCCAAGCCCTGCAGGCAGCTCGTGAACACGCAGGCGATTTAGGAAACCTCAAACCTCACAGAAATGAAATAAAATCAAACAAGCTCTTCATTGCCTTGTGGGTTTTTTTTTCTTTTTCTTTTTTTTTTTTTAGCATGCCCTACATCATTACATTTTCCTGACAGATGACCAATGTCTTGAATAAGGAATTGCCGGCCAGATTCTCTTACTAGTGCAAAGCTGAGGGAGGGCTGGGTGTTTGTTTTTGTTTTCCATTTTTCTAAAGCTTTCCCAGAGGCTGACAAATGGCCCTGGGCCTAGTTAGAGGGGTCAGTTTGACTGGCCCCTACTTCTTATCTACTCGTCCTTTATCCTTTAAATCAGCTAGGGTTTTCAAAAATGACAATTGACTGACATCCAAATTCCTCTACTAATTTCCCAACAGCTGGATATTATGCACTTACACAGATGGAGGAGGAGAATATTAATCTTAAGAACCATTTTGTTTTTAATTCTCTAAGGATAAACCCTCTTTATTTTTCAAGGAGACTTCATTTTTAGAGCAGTTTTAGGTTCACAGCCAAATGGAGCAGAATGCAGAGTTCCCAGCTGGCCCCAGCCTCTCCCACCACCAACACCTCACGCAGGAAACGTACCCTGTGGCAACCGCCAACCCTGTAGTGACCAGTCCCATAGCTCACACAAGGGCTCGGGACACCCATCCATTGTTACAGTGCCACACAAAGCAGCTTATGTGCTCTAGAACTTCCCTGTGCTCCACATCACATAAATTGTATTTTGCAAAGAGATTCACTTTCAGTGTATGAATTATCTCCCGCTTGGCGTCTATATGCCACTCACCTGCTCAGGGAAGAAGTTTCTCTCCTGTCAAAATGAGGTAGAGTAGAAGAAATAAAAGTTAGGAAGGATGGAGACAAGGAAAGCGTGATGTCAAAAACTGTACTTTTAACAAGATCGCAACTTCAGCGAACGGTTGAGTCACAAAGGTGATGTCTTCGGCATCCGCTTGATTACCTTGAGGCTTCTTCCCTTCCAGACCCATCACACCCAGAAGTCCTCAGGAACACTGAGAGTTCATAAATTGGCTTAACTGAGAAAGAGCAGGAACCTGGCACTCAGGTAAAGGAACAGGTTGAGAGAATCCAAAGAATGCTCAAATTATCTATCTCAGAAAAAAATTTAAAACTGGGCTTATACTTGTAATATGGGCCATATCCCTCTGGGTGGTAGGTCACCTTTTCTTGGGGTTTCTACCCCTCAAGAGAAGCGGAAATGTTTCTGGTTCCAGGAAATAAGTGCTCTCTCTTGAGACCCCTCTCTCTCTCTGAGCATGTATCTTTTAATTTCTACCTAATAAAATCTTTCCTGTGCCTCTTGCTGACCAATCCTGAAATTTCTTCTTCTATGATGGGCACCCGTAAACTGAGAATCTATTCTATGGGTAGGTTAGCTGTGTCCCCTTATCTCAGCTGGGGGAACCTCCTTGCCTCCTGCCCAGGGGCAACATCTTTACCCTTGAAAGGTATGAAGGAGGCAATATCTGCCCTGATTGCTGCCAAAAGTGCTGCTGTGTTTTCCTAGTAGAAGTCAACACCACCTGGGATGGAGACCACCAGGTCCTAGGGCCTGGTGGCCTACCAGAGCCCTGATTCCGAGGAAGGTGGCCGGGGATCCTTGGTCCCTCACCTGGCAATTGACTTTTGAAGTGCTACCACTGGTGCCTTCTCCTATGCTACCGATGTCTGGGGTCCCTGGCAGCATATTTTCACTGGTGACCCCAAGTAGATCGCACAACACAGAGCGGCCAAAGGGGTTGAGGCCAGAGATAAACCTGGCCTAGTGTGGTGGCATCTCTAGACCTAGTGCCCCTGGGCACAGGTGAGACAGGCCAGGCAGAAGATGTGACCATAGCAGAGAAAAACATGACACTTACAGGCACTGGGTAGTGAGGTGAGACACAGAAGCTCTGGGTTTGTTTATTGGCTCTGGTTCCTCCCCCATTTACTGGCTGGGTCTGAAGCAAGGTGCTCTCCCTCGTCAGGTCTCCATCCCAGCTGTAAGCACAGCCACCACATGACATAGGCTGGTGGGGATTTAGAAAGCCAGTGTCTACAGGGGCTGTGTCACCCCGATCTGTGCTTATAAAGCAACCCTATTCCTCAAAGGTTTCTTTTCTTTAAAAGAAACTGGGCATGTGGGAGATCCATTTGGACAAGCACCTGAGAGTAGAAAGGTCTCGTCAGATTGAACGTTTTTTACATAAAGTAAGAAAGAAGGAAGGAAGGAGGGAGAGAGCAGGGAGGGAGAGAAGGAAGAAGTTTCAATACGGATCTGGTCCTGCTTTTCAATAGCACTGATACGAGGATCTTCCCACTGCCCTTGGTTTTCAGATGGAGACTACCGCAGAGCGTTTTCTAATGTTAAATTTCCATTGTGGGAGGTAATTATGAGCTAGAAGAAAGGAGAAAAATCTTCATTAAGGCTCTTAAAACTCATTCTGGGTAAAATTGTAACATTATATCATGGCCAAACAATTCCAGAATTTCCTAATATGTAGCTTAGCTTCAGAGGACATAGTGACATTTCTCCAAAATATAAATTCATCATTTCTTCATTATGGCTGGCAAAGTTGTTCTGTGTGTGCAAATGCTTGCGTGCGTGTGTGTGTGTGTGTGTGTGTGTGTGTGTGTGTGTGTGACTTTTAAGCTCTAGTGTGTCAGCACATTATATGATCCTTTCCGGGCCACCGCAGAGCCCTGGAAGCCAAACCTCACAGTTTTCTCCTTTGTCCCTCTCCCAGCCCTAGAACAGTCCTCTGCCTCTTCAGGCCTGCGTCACAGTCATCTGGGGGCTTCTTAGGACCAGTGCCGGCCCAGCCCTCCTTCTGCATCAGCAAGTTTGGGTGGATCTGGGTTTGCCTGCCTCTTAAGTTCCCAGATGATGCTAATGCCAGTGGGCTAGAGACAACATTTGAAATCTACTGGCCTAGAATAAGCTTTGGTGTTCAGCTGACGCTCAGTAAATGTGTGCTGACTGAATCAAAAGGCAGGGTCCGGGGTCATGCAGTTGCCAGCCAAGGAGGGAGAAGCCTGCATGCTGTGGGTTGTGTTGCTGAGTTCCAAACTCAGGAAGAACATTAAGGGTCATCAGTCCAGCCACAACCAAAAGTAGTTTCCTTTAAGGTTCAATTTTATTAATCAAATCTATTCAAACCCTACAAAACAAGTAATAGCAGTCACTGATTTTTCCTTGCATGCTGCCTTCCTCTCTACCACAGAGGGCCCTGAGTACTTCCCCAGAGCCATCACTACTGCGACTAAGAAACAGTTCGCTAACAAGGGCCTGTGGCCCCTCATGGCTGACCCACCTTCACTCCTGCTATGAGACTAATTTCCTTTGTTCCTCCTTCTAAGATGAAAGGACAGAGGCAGTCAATTGACATTCTGAGTGAGGCTTCTCTGAAAGCCAGCCTAGCATCTGGGGGCCCCAAACTTGCAGCGGGATTACCCGCTCCAGATGGAGCAGCCACTGTCGGCTAACCTGAGCCCATAGATCTCACACAGCTTTGACTCCTGAGTAGTTCAAATGGGCTGCTTGTTTTTCTAATGAGGCACTGAATGCCCACTTATCTCTAGTGTGCTAGAGGCCAAACTGTAAGAATCTTATGGGCACTAGATAGAGGTGTTAGGGCCTCAGTGAAGCCACAGACCAGCCAAGGGACTCTGCACCCGCACCCAGGACTTGGAAGATGTCTCTGAAGTCATTCATCCAAGACTGAGACCTTCATAGCCCCCTCCTCCACATAGTCCTGTCTGATAAGTATTTATACGTACTCACATTTGGAAGGACATTTACGGAAGGACATTTATGGAGTAGATAGAAATATAGATAAAGATATGGTCATTTGTATCTTGATATTGGTTGCAAAGTTTCATCCACTCATAGGTGGGGCTTTTTGGAGCTGCTTGGATCCAGGGTAGTGATGGTGAGCCTTTTAGAGAATGAGTGCATAAACTGCAACACAGAACCCATTTATTTATCACAAAGTGCCAGCACTGCAATTAAACTTGAATACTGAGGTTTTAGTTTAGAAAAAACAACTGTTATCCAATGCTTGGCTGCTGGGGTGATGTGGCCTGCATGCTAACGGAGAAGTTCTACATTCCCACTGCATCACATGTGCCATAGTTTTGCCACCACTGACCTAGAGTGTGTGATACTAGGATTAAGGGTATGTGATAGTGAATTAGTCCACTAATTGGTTTAGCATAGTTTTGGGTGGGGATAATGCAAGGGCCCACCTTGGGATGAGATAAAAGGGAAGGGGAGGCTGGTTTCACTGCTTCCTGTCTGACCTGCCATGGACTGTTTCTCCTCTGCCATGGCCCTCTGCCGTGTAGCCCTGCCTTGGAGCCAGCTGATTAAGGACTGAAACCTCTACAAACAGTGAGCTGAAATAAACCTTTCCTCCTTTTGTGGGTGTCGAGTATTCTGTCATAGCAACATCATGAAAAGCAAGATGATAGAGAGACTGATGATAGACACCTTACCTATATCTTTGTGACAAGTAAAAATAGAAGCCTATAGAACACATTGATTTATTAATGAATATATAAACATATGATCATATATTGAGAAGGTGGAGGCAGTACATCTCAACTTGCTCAAGATCAGTTCCTATGAAGCATATTGACCCCACCACAGGGCCAAACAGCTTCCGGTGAGGTGATAGGAGAGCCATGCACACATGATAACGGTGCAGGGCACCAACAGGCAGAGGAGGCTGAACAAAGGAGTGTGCTCTCCTTTGGACCAAAGAGTGATGTTCGAGTGTCCTCTTGGACCTAAGTTCAATCCTATTGGCCTTCCAAGGAGCAAAGCTTTGACATTCTCAAAGGAGGCTGGAAGGCTTTATAATAAGGAAAGTCAAGTAAGTGTGGATCTTTCTATTTATTTTTCAATGCTGGGAGTGGAACCCAGGGTCTCACAAATGCTGCACAAAGGTTCTACCACTGGGCTACACCCTCCGCTCCAGTAAATGCAAATTTAATAGGAAGTCCGAGAATTGATTCTACCACCAGATCAGGGCAGGGAAAAGAATTAACCAGGGCTGGGGAAGATATAAAGGGAGGATGGAAGAGAAGGAAAATCATTTTAGATTAAACCATATAAAATTATCATTTCTGTAGGTCAAAAGTAGACGGCTATTGACTAATCCAACCTAACAGATCAAGGAATTATTCCCTTATTACCACATAAGCATATTCCATTTTGCTTTGTCAGGATCTGGATGTGTTCACCTCTAACTTTCCCACACAGTCCTGCTGCTTCTCTTGCTCAGTGGACTAAATTGAGGGTGTGCAAAGACCCCAGACCAACTCACTCAGAGTATAAGAATGAGGCAGCGTGTACTACATCCACGTCCCTTTTGCTTTACCTTTTCCTAGGCTGAGGAAAGGTCCAGTGCAGGAAGCAGGGTATCTCTTTTGGCTAAGCTCAGGAGTAAATGCTTAGCATTCTCAGAATAGCTGACTCCAAACCACTCATCCATTGAGAGGGAAAAGGTATCTTTCAGGGAAAACACCTGAGACATTCATATTTGGTAAATACGCATAACACCAGTGAAATTAATATTCTACAGCTATAACTGCAATAGGGTGGTAATAGCCACAAAGTGTGGGATTAGAATATTATTCTTCTTACGTAGACTAAAAGGTGGGCTCCTGGCCTGTGACCAGCCCTGGAGCATTGGAAATTCGTTCCACGTCTCTGAGCCCTGATCTCTCACCAATCAAAGGACAGGATTGGATTCAGGTCATTCCCTACCACTCTTGTGCAAAGTGTAACATCTTATAAAATAGTAACTCATTGATTTTCCAGAGCTAGACTATGACTGGAGTTGAAAAAGAATGTTATCAATGACCAAATTTACTTAACATGGTTTGACTATTTAACTTAACATGGTTTCAAATTAATTAATCCAAGCCATGATGAAGGAAAGCCCCTACACTCCCAGTAAACAAGCAGTTGGATCCAAGAGGAGCAGAGACAACAGCTCCAGGTACGGTGACCAGTTTGCCTCCCCCAAACACATCCAGACTTTGTCTGTTATAAGGTACAACCTGATGAACCAGAAGACAAGGGGAAAATGAGAAGAAATTGCTGGCTTTGGCTAAGTGGACTGACCCTAATGATAAGGTCACCCTTTATGAAAACTCTTCTTTCAAATTTAATTGATTTAGATCTTAGGTATGATAGAAATCACATCTCATGGGCCATTGAAAACATGTATCAGATCTCAAAGACATTCAACAACTGATGTTAAACTGGGATGGTAATAACATCACAATCAAGGTTCAAAACTATTCTACAGGCCGTTTCCATTCTGCTTCCAGCTATGTAGTCAATACCTGACTATGTAGACCAAGCCCATGATATACATTTGTTGAATGAATCGATGAATTACCTTGTTAAAAAACAAGGTTGGGCACGACACTCATGAACCTCCAATGGTTTTGAAATGTAACTGGAGAGGATGGTAGAAATCTTTCTGAACTATGACAAGAAAATTCAATTTACTCTTACATATCTTTATAGCTTCTTTCTAATCCCATCTTCAGACTAAATTTCTATAATTTAAAAGCTCATGCAATGGTTCAACACAGATCCCATATTTAACATATACTTGCAAGTAGATTTAAATAAAATGACCGATTTATGCTCTCATTTTTACCTTTTTTTTTCTTACAGGGATGAGGGTGAAAGCCAAGAGCTTGCTCATGCTAAGGATATGCTTTACTGTTAAGTTTTTATCTTCAGCAAATAATGGACTTAATGACTAACACAAGAAGGAAACTTATTGTATCCGTATTTAATACCCTTTCACTTTTTTGTTTAACACAAGAGTATTGGTAAGAGAGATTTTCTTAATGCCAAGCTATTTCTCAGAAAACAGAAGCCATCTGAGGGCAGAAGATTAGTTCGAGTGAAGATTCTGAAGCAAAATAAAGTCACTCTCATGTGTACATGTCAAAAACGAAGGCTTGGGTTAAGAGCTGGTGTTGGATTGGTAACAACGTGGGCTTTAAGCTTTACAATTCTGCAGAACCCCAGGTGAGAGAAAGAACTAAAGACTCTTTATTTAAAACCACGTAAGAAAATGAGAGGGAGTAGTAACTGTCACATTTTAATTTAAGATTTGCACCAACATGCCTGTATCCTTTTAAAACTTACTCTACAATACATTCTATTTTCAAAAGCATTTAATAATTCTATTAAACATTTATGTTAGTAAACATAGATAATGGTTTTAATAAAGCTTTTGATTTTAACAAGAAATTCTATTTTGATTAAAGGGAGGAAGCTTAAGTAAGCAGGAAGGTGCTCCATATTCTTTCTGGAAAACCCCCTCTTTGGACCACAGAGCTTGACTAGGGTGTCTCCTTTCCTTCCTCTCTACGTTCACCGAAAAAGAAACATGTCCCTGGAATGTATCTCTCAGAGCAGGGAACAACGTGATGTCTTTCCAACACTGTCATTTTGGTTTTGAAGTTCCCCATCTAAACTCTTCGTGTTTCTCACTACGTAGATGAGGCACAATTCTCAGCACAAGCACAAAATGTGATTCAAATTAACCTGTACTGAATTTCCAGTTTTAAACTTTACCGAATATTTGCTGAAGGCCTTCTCTGAACAGAGGTCTGTGTTGGACATTTCTGGGAATGGAAAGAGGACCAGGCTGTAGATCTTGATCTTCAAGGGAGTACAAGCAGCTGGGATGGGGAAGACGCATGCACCGAGCATGTCAAGTGAAACATGTTCTGAAGGCGGTGAGGATGTGTGCAGAAGGCTGGTAGAGGGGACGCCTGGGGATGGCACATGGAGAAATTTATGTGATTTATGCCAGATCTTCACAACTAAAATGGCCTTTAGGGAAAGGAGCAATAACACATAGCAATAGAATTAGTTGATTAAAAGTAGAAATCGCAAACTGCCAGCTGATGGCCAAATCCAGCCAACAGATGTGTTTGTTTGGCTTCAATAACATTTGAAAAAAAAATTTAATCTCTTGCCAGTGTTTTAAAATTGAGATTTCATGTAAAATTTTGGATCTTGCAGCTTCTCTAGAAAAAAAGTCAGATGTTACTACTGGGTCCATGTCCCCACTTATAACAAGAGTCAGGGTCGTCCGTCGAGCGTCGCCGCGGCCTCCTGCTTCAACAGTGCTTGGACGGAGCCCGGCGCTCGCCCGCCCTCACCGCTCTCGCACCGCCGCCGCTGCAGCCACCGCCCAGCTTCTTCGCCGCCGCCATGACGACCGCTTCGCCCTCGCAGGTGCGCCAGAACTACCACCAGGATGCCGAGGCCGCCATCAACCGCCAGATCAACCTGGAACTCTACGCCTCCTATGTCTACCTGTCCATGTCTTATTACTTTGACCGCGATGATGTGGCTTTGAAGAACTTTGCCAAGTACTTTCTTCACCAATCTCACGAGGAGAGGGAGCATGCAGAGAAACTGATGAAGCTGCAGAACCAGCGCGGTGGCCGGATCTTTCTTCAGGATATCAAGAAACCAGACCGTGATGATTGGGAGAACGGGCTGAATGCGATGGAGTGTGCCTTGCACTTGAAGAAGAGCGTCAATCAGTCACTCCTGGAGCTGCACAAGCTGGCCACTGATAAGAATGACCCACACCTGTGTGACTTCATTGAGACCCACTACCTGGACGAGCAGGTGAAGGCCATCAAAGAGCTGGGTGACCATGTGACCAACCTGCGCGAGATGGGAGCCCCCGAGTCCGGCATGGCCGAGTACCTCTTTGACAAGCACACCCTGGGAGACAGTGACAAGAGCTAATGTCACTACGGCAGCCCATGCATGCTGGGGTTACCTTTCCCTTTTCTATAAATTGTACCAGAACATCTACTCAAGTTCTTTAATTCCTTCAAATAAAGAAATTTGGTACCAAAAAAAAAAAAACAAGAGTCAGCTGGGGCTCATGCAGCTGCTCACTTTGGACGAGGAGATACAGCTTCCCAGAGTACCCCATTTCAACTCTGCCCCCCTCATTGACATCTATTACCTGTGAGCCCCCATAGCAGCTGCATGGTGGCTTCTGATTGAAAAGATCTGTGTGGTGCACTGGTACATGTTTGACAATGGGCACGTTCTGAGAATCATAATAAAATAAAAATTTAAGGGCCTGATTGTAGCATTTGCCCATTTCTGTGGTGTAAATACTCTCCCCACGACCAACTGCGGGTTACCATCACCATATCGCTGAAACTGGAGCCGAGAAGTGATGCACACAATTTGCTATCACAAGATGTGAACTCCAGCCTCAAAATGCTGCCCAGGCAGATGCACCTGAGGGCATTTCTTACCCTGCCCAGAGCCATGTCCACCTGGGTCAGCAAGGGGACAGCACTGCCAGTCTGTTAGTGCTGTGGTGAGATTTTGGTGATTCCCCATCAGGACTAATTTACTGCTTCCTCCTCACCCGGAGTTCTTTTTATATAAACACTGTTTCTTTTCCTGTTGGAATTTGTACTTGCCCCCCCCATCTTTCTGTTATGTCTCAGTAACACTTCAGCGTTGCTATAGACACAGTTGTTACTTCTCTCTTTAACTCTATTCAACACAGTACTCCGGGTATCCAGGCACCTGTGTTTGTCCTGTGTGGAATCTCTGGGGATTGCCCAGGCCTGCTTTATCTCACAGTATTCACTTTCTATCGAGATTGGAGGCGCTTGCAGAACGGTGACAATACAGAGCTTTGCATCAGAACTGTGGGCTCGGTGGCATCCTGATGGGGTTGCACAGGTCTAGCTTATGTCTGGAGTTAACCTATTGCCTCAAGATCCCCAAAGCATGGGAGTGAGCAAGTGAACCCCAGCAGCACATGGGCAGCAACAGGTTTAAATTTTTACAGGAGCCTCTTCTTCCTACCCAACTCTGAGCAGGCAACCTTTCTGCTGTGGTTGGGATCTGGAATGTCTCCTGAAGGGCCAGTGTTAAGGGTTTGGTCCCCAGCCTGTGGCACTGCTGGCATGTAGATCTGCCACAGGCTGGAGGCAAAGCATTAACATATCCAAACCATACCATCATGCAAAGCAACGACTCCGGATGACACAACCCTGTCTTGTTCTCTATCCAGGCCTTGTGACCCTTTCAGACCACAAATATCCATACGCATAGCACAGAGTACAATGTGTGACCAAAACAGTTTAAATTTTTAAAATTACTACAGTAAAAGGTACTTTGCTGTTAATCCCCTCAAATCCTCCCCCTCGCTCCAAACACACTTACCCCACTGTTTGTGCCGCTTTCTGAAGCAGTTCTGGAAGTCCTCTTTTATGAGTGTCTTTACTTGTGTGTTGTGACTGCCTAGATGACACTTGGTGGCAACATTCATTGTATATTTTATCCTACCTCATAAAGACACTCACGAAAGAGGACTTCCAGAACTGCTTCAGAAAGCGGCACAAACAGTGGCAAAAGTGTGATCAAAGGTAAGGGAAGTATTTTGAGGAGACTGATGACAATATGTCTTTTACTATATTTTTTCCAATTTAATTTAAATGTTCATCATATATTTCAATTACATCCTGTAAAAAGGGGAATGCCAGGCACAAGCTGTCTCCTACAACTGGATAGGTATTAAATAAGCACCATATAATTCAGACCTTCTAGTCAGTAAACAAAGAACTCAGGTAGTGCAGGAGGGCTTTAGAGGGAGGGGCACTGAAGCCAAACCTTTCAGAGGGTTGGAGGTCAGCCCATGGCAGGTTTTCCAAGCAAAGGCATCTGCATAAACTGTGGTTCACAGGCACAGAAGAATGAGGTGGGCCTCAGCCCTGGAGAGCCCACTAGGAAGCCCACCAGGAGAGCCCTGGCCGCAGAGATGCTCAGGCAGCCCAAGGGAATGGGGCCCAGTGCTAGATTCCACGTCTGCACCGTCTCAGTCATCGTTCTGTGGCCCGGGCTCCCGCAACTAAGCAAGACCTAGTGAGCACCTACACTTTGTGGTCCTGCTTGCCCACCAGCACCAGCATCCTCTCTGGTGAAGCCCACCAGGGGACGTCAGCTTTGTGAGGGGGAGTTTCAAGAAGACAAGATCAAGGACAGAGGCCATCATGGTCCCCTCAGGAGACGTCCCTGCAGGAGCAGCAGGCCGCCAGGCCCGAACCTGAGTCCACGTTGCAGTTCTAGTGTGCTGAGAGAGAGACATTCCTGGCCCAAGTTACACAACTGTTTATGTTGAAAAATATTCGAAAGCGACATCCAAGGAACTCCAACTAAAACAGAGGAGAGATCACACGTCTGACCGCCTTCAGGAAACACTTAACGATGGGCTTCTCAGTGGCCTTGAGGCTCTGGTTCCATTTTCCTCTCATCTTCTGGGCACTGTTCTCCCCTCACACGAGAAAAGGGGCCAAAGCCAGGCCTAACTTTGGGCAGTGCCTCCCTCCCCGCTCAGGAGGGAGCACCTGGCCAGCATTCCCAGCAAATATCCCAAGGTTCCCTTTGCAGAGGTCGTAGGCCCTTCCCCATCTCCGCATCTCTCAGCCGGGACTCCTACATGGGCTGATCACCGAGCCTCTGTGCCATCCCCGTTCTAGGATCTGAGCTCATGCTTGTCTCACCAGAATCCCTCAGGAAGCCAGCAGCAGCCTCTACGGGGCGGGGGTGGGACAGAAAGGGGCCATAGGGTACCCAGAAGGCACCCTCCAGTGTTCACTGCACCTAGCCCTGGGTTTAAGGGGAAAGCATTGTAGGGTTTTGTTCAGTTTCCAAATCCTTTTGCGCACGTGGACCCCAGCTCCTGTTGCAGCGGGTGATGGTGTATGGGGGTGCTTTGGCTTTGACCCTCCAGTTTCCTCTCTTTCTGGTTACTCACAACCTAAGAAGGCACGTCAAATGTAAATGTCGTGAAACAGAAGCTCCCTCGGCAGTTTCTGAACCAGACACTATGGATGTGTTCAGTGCAGTAGTTCTCTGTCTGGTGAGGCTGACCTCTTTCTGCTGGAGGCCAGCAACAAGCTGTCACTGTCCAAAGGTCTCCAGCCTGTCCCAAATGTTCCCGGGAGATGCGGGCCAGAAGAATTCCCAGGTAAATACAACTGCCCCCTTTTTTGGATGCAGTCACTGCCATCCAGGCCAGAACACTAGGTTCTGGGATAGAATTCTACGTGGGGCTCAGCAGCATGAGCTTGAGGGTCAGCGGGACTCATGCTAGAATTGGCAACTGTGTGACCTTAAACTGGAAGAGTCACCTGTTCCCATCTGTGTCATGGGGATATCACCACACCCACCCCAGCAGGCTGCTGTAAAAATCACACATGACTCGCATACAAGCAGCAGTGACTAAGAGGTAGTTATGAATGCCATGGAGCTATTTCCTGGCACTGCAATAAAAACAGGTATTTTTTTAGATGGTGTACTTTGGGAGAATATTATTTTCAGGCATGTGAGGGGGAGCATTTGTTTGGTTTTTCTTTTTTAAATTAGAGCCCTGCTCTGGAAGAACAACAAAGAAAACTTCCCTGCTGCTTCTGTGGTTAGAACTCCTTGAGTTTTCCCTCTTCAAAGACAGCCACGCCTTGTCCCTGAGGAAGGGGTGCAAGTAGAGAAAAATGTCAAACCACCTGCCGGTTGGCTGAGGCTTCAGGAGGCTGCTGGGGACAGAGCAGGGTGGCCGCCCCATGCAGCCTGCTCAGGCTCAGACGTGTTGCTGGCAGGGCAGATGCCTGAGCAGGTCCTGCACTCCTGCCTGCTGGTGATAAACACCCCTCTCTCGCTGTGTGTCTCTCCCTGGGTGGTCCTAGGCTTCAGGGGTCCTGGGCTGCCAGCTTTACATGCTTCTCCTACAAGGGAAAAGCACTCAAGATTGCAAGTTTGCCTTCAGTTACTAACACTTCTTCCAGACACAGCATGTCTGCCCCCCAAATGTCAAACTTCGCTTTACTTCACCCCACACTTTCTTGAATTGTGTTCTGTCAGTCTACACAACTTTGAACTAAGATTGTTGAGATTATCTACCGGCATTGATCAGGAACTTCTGAGCTTCCCAACATGACATGGAAATTCGGGAGACCACACGGGGTGACCACACTCTAATTTTACGACCCCGACTTTCTTGCCAGCACACAGGCAATAAAGAAGTAGTAAGTGGAACAGCCTGCCGAGCTGGGGAGACGGCAGCCCCGCCTGGATCCACACAAGGCACTTAACCTTCCTGCGCGCACGTTCCCTCTTTCCAGGGAAGGGAGTTCCAAAGTCGCCTCAAACTCAGATTTATAAAGATGTGACAAAGGCTGCATTTGTGATGAGTGTGTTACTGAGCGAGGCAAATATTAAGACAAAGGGTTAGCCGCGGGGTTAGGGTGAGAGTTAGGGTTGGGGCTAGGGTAGGGTTGGGATTGAGGTTAGGGTCAGGACTAGGGTTGGATTAGAGTTACAGTTAGGGTTGAGATTATAGTTGGGTTCCTAGTTCCATTCCGCACGGATTCTCGACATAGTAATCGACATACCAAAATATTGAAACAAACAAAAATAAAGTAAATCGTTTGGCTTACGTTTACTCACACTGCAATTTTTCTTAGTAAATTTACTGTTGTGTTCTTTTTTATTGTTATATATCATCTTAAATACTGAGTTTTGCCAAATTTTTACATAAAAGAGATAACAGTCATATAACTTCTAGTAAAATCCTCAAGAAGAAATTCTTAAAAATTAGATTGCCGTTGTTGGCTTTTGATTTTTCTTATTGATTAAATTGCATAAATTATAAAATATTTAACTACAGTTCAAGGTGCACTAACTATGAACGATTTGTTATTCCTGTTTTTCTGGTTCCAGAATTAGACGTGTATTTTAATGAAGTACTGCCCATACATTAGAACTCTTTATAACCATTTGTCAATAACGATACTGTGTAATCCCATCAGGCAGTGTGATAAGTATGAACTGAAGAAATAGGAAACTGGTGCTATTGGTTTCAGTTTTTTAAATTCCATAAAATCATCATGATTTTGATTTCTTCTGACCATTACATAATTTGGAATCTGTGTTCAACTGAAAATTAAAATAAAAACAACAGAAATACATGTGCACAGATGTACACTATGAATATTCTGAAAAAGTCCATTTACAATCATAGCTATGTTTCAGAAAGTACTTAGTGGAAGTAATAAAGTGCTTCGGAGATAAGACATAAAAGGACCACAGTATAGTGAATGGATCCCCAAAATGGGAACTACACATCCCCAATTCTTCCCCCTCGCTGACACTCTCATTCCCTTCAGAGACACCCTGGGTGTGCTGTATTGGTCAGGGGCTTGGAATCTGAGAAAGGTGATATCTCTCTTGTAGTTTTTAACCAACCACCAAAGGAAAGAGGTACATGGGTGCCCTGTGTTGTAGTCCTTTGAGGCAGGCCATCCTGCCTCTGAGAATGCGGATAACATCCATAGCCAACTTACGATCCAGTTATAAAACATACGTAAGACCAAAGAAATGCAGCCGTGGAGTCTTCACAGTATCCTGGAGCAGGATGGTCCCCCACCTACTCTCACAGTGACAAGAAGTTTTCTTTCTGTTCTGAGGTTTCCCTAGATTTGCTTATAAATTTATTTTGTGACACACCTAGAGAAGCACAAATCACAGAGTGGTCCCATCAAACCAGAGCTTTGGTACCAGCATAATTTTTTCTCTTCAGGAACTTTTATGCTGAAAAAGACTATGACTTTTGATTTTGTGTATTTGGGAATGTTGCCCATATTTTTGTCTCAAAATAGAATCAGATCTCAACATCAAGATGACAGAAAAGCTAAATCAGTTGGTGTCCTACAGAAGCCCTGGCCTTGGAATGCTGTTATTTTTGATTTGTAGCCTAACATGTTTTCCTCCAAAGGTAGGCCAGGGTCTTTCAAACACACTGACATATGTGTTCACAGGAATGCCCTAGGGACGTGATCCTTGAGGAATATTTGTCTGAGAACCCTCTTGACTCACCACTGCCCCAGGGCCTGATCATGCCTTCTCTGAATCATGAGTTTATTCATAACTCTCATGTCAGCTATGGCTGAAGAACCAGCCTTTCTGCAGGAAGTATGCTTGGGGTTCTCAAATTCTGGAAGACAGGGCTCAGTAAAGGGAGCCGAGTCCCTGGAGTCCAATCTGGTCCTGTGCGGCCAACTTGTCCACCTCACGTAGCACCCTTGTATTCCATCTCAGGAGAGAAACACTGGCCGCAGACCTCTCCTCACTTCTTCGATTGCCATTCTTCTTCTACTCTCAAGGGTCTACTTAGGGTACTTATGGAGCCCAGATGAGATCCCGCCTGTGCGTGTCTAAAATGCAACACTGACCCTCTTAGATTTACCCACACATTGATATCCAACAGTAAGACTACCGTATTCGATCTCATGGACTAACCAGTTACTACCTTCACCACACTTTGTTTCCAAGAGGTTGGTGGGAGATTGCTGTGTGAGTCCGCTTTCTGTTCCTGTGACAAAATACCTGAGATAATCAATGTACAAGGAAAATAGGTTTATTTTGGCTCAGTCCCTGGTTGCTTTGACCTACGGCAGTGCACTTTATCACAGCAGGAAATATGTGACAGAAGAGACTGCTAACCTCATCATGGCCATGCAGCCAAGAAGAGAAAGAGAAGATTGTTGGGGTCCCAATATCCCCTTCAAGGGTATGTCCCCAGTAACCTAATTTCATTCATCAGGCCCTATCTCCTAAAATTTCTACCAGCCCCTAATAATGCCGCAAGCTGGGGACCAACACTTTGGCTTTTAGGCCTGTGGGGGAAAATTTTTTTAAATTTTATTTTAAAGAGAAAATAAAAACAATGATATAGACTTTCAAAACAAGATGATGGGCAGAAATTAATGCTCAAACCATAATATAAATAAATAAATAAATAAATAAATAAATATTTTCTATCCTTAGAGTTGAGTCTAACATAGGGTCACATTCGCCAGGCCTTCTCAAAGAGGTCTTCTGTCTCAAATACGAGTTAAAGAGAAGCATGGGATTGTAACAACAAGACCTGTTCCACATACCCATTCTCCTTAACAAACTACCCCCTAGAGATATAAAACAACCGTGATTTAGCTGCAGCTCATGATTTTATGGGTGAGATTTATTGCCAGGAATTTGGGAAGAGCATAGCAGAGAGTCTTCGGTTTTATGGGACAGCCACAAAGTCACTCAGTGAGACTGAACTGGCAGATAGCTTCACTCCCATGAAAGACACTTTGGCAGGGTGGTTGGAAGGCTGCTCTCAGGTGGGACTGTCAACCCAAGTGCCATATAGCTCCAGTGACTGACTTGGGAAAGATGGGGCCTCCAGGGTTGTGTGGCAGGTCAAGGTCCCATCAGCTGTGTCATTTCTTATGATCTTGCCTCTGGAGTCAAACCATGTCCCTCCACCATACTCTGTTGTCAATTACTAGATTTTTTGTTTTTTTTTTTTGTTGCTGAGTACTGAACCCAGGGCCTCCAGCTTGCTAGGCAAGCATTCTACCACTCGGCTAAATCCCCAACCTCTTTACTCTTACAAATCTGCTCAGATTCAAGGATGAAGGCAAGGATTCCATCTCTCCACGACAAAAAAAAAAAAATCACATGTGGCATTCCCAAGAGCTGCTCCTGCCAATCCTTGTTTCTCTGATCTGCTCACTGACTGAAGAGCCTAGGGCTGTGTACCCTCTGCACCACCGTGGAGGGCTCCCCCCGCCCATGGAAGGGCCTCTACCTCCCACCAACTCTTACCTGCACAAGCAGGTCTGTGCCACCAGCAACTTACATCAGGCTCTTCTCCAGAAAGGCAGTTTGACGAAACTTGTTCAAACCCCCAAGACACATGTTAATGAAGCGAGCCTTCTGTATTCCATAGATTGAAAACTTCACTGACTTTCCATTTTACACGGAGTAAAATCAAAACTCCTTACTGCCGATTCGAATGGCCCCTGCCAGCCTGACACACCCGCCTCTCCAAGCTTCCATTTCTTGTCACCCTTTGCTCTTAACTTCCCTGTCAATGTTGGCCTTCCTTTTCTCCGGCTCCCCAAGCTCATTTCCACCTCAAGGCCCTTGATTTTCCTGCTGCTTCTCACAAGAACTGCTACTTCTCTCTTCTTCATTTGATTGTATCTTTTTAAACCTTCCAGTCCATTCCAGATTTCATGTCCCTTCCCCACGATCCATTACCACCTCTATTCCACCACTCTGGTCTGTTGCCTTCTTCACACAGATGCCTAAGATTATCTCACTAATTAATGCTCCCATACATAACAGTAATTTGTGTACATTCAACACACTCAACTCAACTCCTGACACATGGAAGGCGCTCACCTAACTCTGGTTGAGTGAATGAATGAAAGAATAAATGGATGCTATTCCCCTAGCTGATCCCCTAACCCCATTGGCTGGCTGTGTTCTCCATTTGTCCCAAGTGAGATACCACATGACTGGGTCAGAGTCTGTCACACAGCAAAATCACTTGGCAGCTGTTAGTGTCAATTCATCTCACACTTGCAATCACGCCGGGACTTAGACATGGGAGAGCCTTTCTCTTACATTTCCACATGAACTCAAGGAACAAGAAGCAAATGCAGGGCCAGGAAGCACCAAGGTGTGCAACGCACAGGAACAATGCACTGGAAACCAGTCAGCTGGCCTTCACTCAGAACCTAGGCACCACACTGTTCAATGTCTCCAAGACGGTCAGTTAACAGTGGCTTAACTCAGCAGGAGAGAGCGCAACAGGGCTGGCCGCTGGGGCCATGCTGCGCCTCAGCTCACTCCAGATGGGGTGCCTACTTTGCCTCCTTTTTCAGCTTGCTCAGCTCCAAAATGTGCCGACAACAGGTGCAGCCTCTGAAGGTTGTTGTGAGAATTTATACAGGTGTATGGGGCTCAGAACACAGCACAGAATCTAGCATGTGACCAGTAAGTCCCAGGTGATTTTTAGTTTAGTTTCCAAAGGCTCCCACAACCCAGTTCCACTTCCCTTGGGAACATCTCTCCTGTGCTGTTTACCTAGTCCCTTCTCTGAGTGAGCCAGAGCCTCTCGGTTTCTTGGTGAGCATCTGTGTGTGAGTTCCAGCATTCATGCGCTTGCCTTGCTGGGAATACCCTAGCCCTGTCGGTCTGCAGTTCCCCATTTTAAGTTGCAGCAGCTGAGTATCAAAAGAACTGACACCTGTCCTGAGCGTGTACGGATTTTTCATTGCCACTGCTCCCTAAAAGATTCAGTATGATTAACAAAGCACTTGCCCTGGATTAGCTATTCTAAGTAATCTAGAGATGGTTCAAGTGCGCAGGAGGAGGTACTTAGGTTATATGCAAATACTATGCCTTTGTATATAAGGGACTTGTGTATTCTCAGATTATGGTATCTGTACAGAGTCCTGGGGCCAAACTCCTGGGGACCCCAGAGAGTGACTGCATGCCTCCTGAGGGCTAACTCAACTCATTTTGGCCACAATGGGTAGCCAAATCCCATGCTCCTCCCATGAATTAGCTCAAACCTCAACTCCTCCGGTCTACAAAAGTTCCCCTCCTACAGCTCCCTCTGTGTAACATGATATATGCAAGTCATCGATCATTTAGTCACGTGGCACCACTGTAATCTGGGTGTGGGATGTCCCATAAAGGACTGTGCTTGCTAACAAGGCTTTCTATCAAGGTGCTTCCATGGGGAAGTGGTGGAACCTTAAGAGAAAGGGCCTAGGGAAGGTGATTGAAGATGTGCCCTTGAAAGCATTGAAGACCTCAGACCCTTCCTCACTCTCTTTCGCGCCTGGCTGTGGGGTTGGTGATTTTTCTCTGTCACTTGCTCCCGCCATGGTGTGCTGCCTCACCACAGGCCCCAAAGCAACAAGTTCAAGGGAGGGGCTGAAACCTCCAAGACTGTGAGCCAAAATAACCTTTCCAAGCTGATGATCTCGGGAGTTTGTTATAGTAACGGACAGCTAACACAGGCACCTATGGTGTTAAATTATTTAAATCTTTCATTGTTTAAAAATCAGTTCTTCATATTTAAGTCCCATCTCCTTGGCTAGACCAGATCTCCTTGAGGACATTTCCAGGCTTTCTATAGAGTGGACACTTGAGACACAGTCTTCAAGTTGCCACCATAGATACCTGGGATTTGCCCAAAAGATTTTAGACTACCAAAGAAATTGCCTTGTAATATGTAAGGTCCCTTAAAACCCTCAATGCAATTGGAAGAGAGTACTGTGGTAGCTCTCCCATGGACAGCTCCAAAGACCCCACATCCCTCTCTAAACACCATGCTCCACCCTCGGAGTAGGGAGCAGAAAGTGAATTACATTCATAGCCAGATTTTTGTCTCTAGAACTTGCAAGTACCTGATGTTTAAAATGAAAACTTAAAAGTCTCCTGTGATTGTGTAATACAGAGTCCACACCAACCCAGGTTGACCCCTTAGAGAGAAATGAGATTCCTCACACAAAGGACTAGGCAGCTGGGCTCCAACTGACAGCTCAGGGAAGAGTCATCAACTTCGTAGGTGATGGCTGTACCCAGACTACAGCACGAGGGAGGTGAGGGAAATTGGACAATAAAGACACTGCACAGGATACTGGTGCTGTCAGGGAATCTGGTGGTAAAACATGGTGCTGGAATTGAGGTATCTGCCCCAGTCTTGTTTTGAGGGTTTTTCTTTCCAGAAAGGGTTAAAACAATTTAGAGTTGCAAGCAAACCCAGCACCATCTTCCTCTGATCATCACAGCAACTTATTTGTAAGATGCCGATGCTGGGTTCTCAGGAGCTTCCTATTCAAGTCTTGCTCTTCTCAAAATGCACCTGTGGTCAGGATCTGACTTCAGGGGTCCTGGAGATCCATTGCAAGCCAGGAGTCCTGTTGTGTAGGCACCTTGCTGGCCAAAATTCATCCCGACCTCTCTGTATGGTCTTCTGCTCTTACATTCAAACATTTTTGAGAGCTTCTACATTAATTAGTTTTGCATCCCTACAATGAAATACCTACTCTAGGCTACATATGAGGCCCCGAAGTTTGTTTTGGTTCACAGTTTGGAGGTTTCGGTAAGGAGCAGGCAGACCCATTGGCTTAAGGCTCAACTAGCACAGCCACCACAGAGGAAGTGTGTGTCACAGCAAGTGCCTATATGATGAGGCAGGGCGGGGGAACACACAGTCCTTCCAGATGGCACACTCCTAGTGATGTAAAGGTGTCCCAGTAGCCTCTCCCTCCTAAAATTCTACACTCTTCCCAACAGCACTGCCCCGGGGACCACACCTTTAACACATGGGCCTTTCAGGTCACTCAACCAAACCATAGTAGTCTCCAATATATTCTTCTCCCAAGACCACTGGGTAAGAGTTTGAACCATTTTGAAAATGAGCTCCAGCATCTATGGGCCTGCCTCTATGACCAGCCAGATTCTAACTTTCAGAGAGGACTTCTCCGCTTTTTGTCTACCCCAAAAATGCTAGCGGGCACAGGTTGGGGAAAAAGTCTTCCCAACTTTGTCTCTCTTGTTAAAGAACAGGAAAAAGAGAAGCCTACCAAGACAGAAGAACATCTAAACCACTGTGCCAGACTAGCCAAACACCACTGGGAAAGCCCAGGGCCCTGCCACACATGCCCCTGCAGAGACAAAAGATCCCAGGGTTTCTCCTCCCACTTAGCACTGACAAGGCCACTCCTGCTGCCACAGTGTCAGTGGAGGCCATGTGAGAGCCACCACAAGGTCACTTTCTCTGTGCCAGCCAGGGCACATCCATGCAGCCCTAGTGAGGAGCCCCAATTTAAACAGTTTACACTTCAAGAGACACAGCTGCGGCCCAGCGGGCAAAGCACACAGGCCTGGTAACAAGAGGGGCATTTGTTGCCCTGACAAGGCCAGGAGCCTTCCCAGCAAAAGGCTCTGCCACTATCTTACAAAACCTCAAGAGCCACATGTACAGCCCGAATTGCTGTTGTAGCTGGGTTTTCAGACCTGTCCACGCTGTGGCAGCAACTGATGGTCAGCGTCTTGCTTCCCTATCTCTGCAGCTGAGTCATCTGCCTTGCTAAATACAAAACTAAGGCCTACTGACACCCAGGGAGTTGGGGTTCTACTGTAAGCAGATGGGAAACCATGGAGTGTTAAGTCGGGATCATTTTATTTGCATGGGTTAAATTACTCTCTTTCTGGGTACTGTGGACAATGGGACACGGGGAAGAAACAGTAGTGACAGCAAGGACATCCCCAGAGCAGTGATCAGGGCTGGTGTGGGCACGGGTGGGGGTCGTAGGTACTCTGAGGTCAGACTTTTTTTTTTTTTTTTTTTGTGGTACTGGGGATCGAACTCAGGACCCTGTGCTTGCTAGGCAAGCACTTACTCCACTGAGCTATATCCCCAGCCCCTGAGGTCAGACTTGAGACAAAGTTTCATGATAGAACCAGAGCTTACTGTTGGATTGGACCTTGATTCTCATCAAAGCAACCAGATGTGTGAGGAACCACTAACTGACCTGGGAAAGGTCAAGATAGGAGTAAGTTTGAGGTTGTGCTTCAGATTTATGAAGTCTGAGATGCCTGTTATGTGGTGATGCTACACAGAGAAATAAACACCTTCAACTGGGGGAACCTCGTCTATCCACCGCCTCACCCAGATCCTGGAAGCACCTCTGTGCACCTTCCCCTATCCCTCCCCATTGTCCTGGAAGGAGTGCCAGGAATCACAGACCAAGCCTCCATTTCTGTCCCCTACCTTATCTCCTTCTGCCTACTCAAGGACTCCTCTTCCAAACTCCTGCTCTCCTCTTAGTATTTGGAGTATTACACTCTCCACTTCACTCTGACCCTCACCTCGCCAAATTTCACAATCCATCTTAGTATCTTTTCCTCCTGTCCCAGACCTCAAACGTGGAGAGCTTGAGAACTGCTCCTCGGCTCTCCTCTCCACTCATGCTCCAGCCCAGTGACTTCATCCAGTTTCATGATCTTCATATCTTTACAGCCTCAGGACTCTCAGCATTTTATCTCTAGCTCCAACCTCCCTCCTGAACTCCAGAGCTCTGTCTTGACATCTGCTTGACATCTCCCCTCAAATGATTTTGGCTTCTTTTTTTAAAAAAAGGAATGAAGGAGATTTGAGGCCAGACAAAGTATACGAAACAATCAGAGGAAGGGCAAGCTCATCAGAGCAGCATAGTAGGGTTGTTATGCGTGGTGCCCATTTGATGTTTAAAGTAAAGCCAGTCATCCTTACTTCTTGATTTCTTCCAGCTGCTCAAAGGGTATAGAAGAGAAGGCAGATAGTTATGTCTAGCCAGGCTTGAAGTTGTTATGATTCCTGAGTGATAAAATGCCTCAAAACCTAGTGACTTAAAAGTACAGCAGTTTTATTCTATCTCACAGATCAGGAATTCAGGCAGGTGTCAACTGGATGACTTCTGTTCCTAATGCCATCAGTGCTCAGTGGTACTCAGCTAGTGTTCTGGAGTTTGCTCTCATGTCCGGCACTTGGGTATGGAGGGAGGAAGGGTAGATCCCCTGAGATGGTTGATTCAGGAATCTGCCAACAGTCTTTTCAGTGTGGACATTTCAGTGTAATTAGATTATTTTAGTCTGCTCAAACTGTTATTCAATGTATCTCAGATTAAAAATTCAAGGTGCTATAAGATTCAATGTCTAGATAGGGCCTGTTTATCGTAGATGTTCTATGTGTCCTCATGTGGCAGAAGCAAAAGGTCAAGGTAGGAGTGAGTTTGAGGTAGGGAGCAGACATGCTCCTTGAGGTGTCATGGTGTCATTTTGTTTGATTTTTTGGTTGATCAGAGTGTGTGTGTGGGGGGTAGGGATTAAACCCAGAGCCTTTGCACTGAACTACATGCCCAGCTTTTCTTATTTTTTATTTTGTGAAAGAGTATCACTAAATCATTAAATTTCCCCGACTGGGCTCCAAATTGCAATCCTCCTGCCTCAGCCTCCTGGAATGCTGGGATTACAAGCATATGCTGATATACCCTGCTTGGAGTCTCTTTCTGTAAGGGCACTAATCCTATTTGTGACCTAACCACCTCCTAAAGGCCCCAGTTCTTAATATTATTGCCTGGGGATTAAGTCTCATTATATGAATTTTGATGGAATACAAGTATTCAGATTGCTGCATAGACTCCTTACTTAATTGGCTGACTTCCCAGAATGAGGATCCCAAAGAAGTCAGGAGACTGCTCCATGGTCATTTCTAGTCTGTCTATGTTACTTTTACAGCATTCTCTTGGTTACAATCAAATCATATGGCCATTCAGACTCAAGGGCAGGGAATTAGATTCCACTGCCTCATAGGGAGTAGCACAATCACATTGTACAAGGATGTGCAGAGGGGCCATCTTGGGAAAACACAATCTACCACAGAAAGAATGGCAGAGAAGAGTCAAGAAGGGACATTGTGGTTAGCTGAAGGGAAGGACTAAATCTATAATCATGTCATCTAAGTAAATAATGAGTTAAGGGAAGCCTAAAGATGGGTGTATTGATAGGCAAAGTGTAGATTTTAGTGAGCTAGAGGTCTTGATGAAATTAAGGAATTGTAACAGCAAGATTAAAGCAACATGGCATGCTTGTCAGAGAATAGATACTTGACAAACAGATTTGAATAATGTCTTAGTTACTTCTCATTTCTGAGACCCAATACCCAACACCTACAACTCCAAGGAGGAAAGTTTTATTTTGGCTCACAGTTTGTACAGGTTTCAGTCCATAGCTGGCTGGCTCCAAAGCAGGGCAGCACGGCAGAGGGGTGTAGTAAAGGAGAAACAGCTCATAGCATGGTAGCAGGAAGCAGAGAGAGAGACCAAGGGAAGGGGGGACGGAAATAAACCCTTTCAGACCATGACCCCAGTGACAAACCTCCTCTGAGCAGTCTTCACCTCCCAATGTTACGTTTAGCTATAAAGTAAACACAGCTATGATCCAATCACCTGCCAAAAGCCCCACCTATGAACACATGAGGCTTTGGAGGAACATCTAGGTATAAACTATAGTAGATAAAAGTGACTTCTACAGGGCCAGGGATACAGCTCAGTGGGGCACACCTGCTTGGCAAGCACGAGGTCCTGAGTTTGAGTCCTGGGACCCAAAAAAGTGACTTCTATAAATGACAAGGTAGTGCAGTTCCAAAGACAAATAGCCAAAAGTGAGGCGGGTCATCCGTATTGATACTGAAGACTCTGAGGGTGAAGACGTGGGCTGGAATAGAGAGAAAGGTTGGGCACTGATGTCTGTACATGAAGGTGACCCAGGAAGCCAGTTCAAGAGTCACTATAATGAGGACCTGGAGGGAACATGGATACAGGGGTTCATGGATTCATCTTTGGCCAAAGAGACAAAAGCCTGTACATATTAAGCAGCTGGTGGGGCAAGAGAATGAAAAATACCAGGTAGGGCAAGGAGTGTTGGAGTGGAGACCTTGCAAATAGGAAGACATCACTAGGAGAGACCTAGGGGCAAAGCCTCAAAGAAGAAGCTGTCATGCTGAACCACCCCTGCCACATCCCTCAGAGCTTTTTCTGGCTGCAGCCTGAGGGGAGGAAGAAGTCTCCCTGCACCCCAGCACCCTCGCTTCCTGACAGAAGCTGGTTGGAGCCTCAAGCGCAGCTGCCTTGTTTCCTGTGTTAAGAAGTCACTGCTCCTGTCTACTGTCCCTGCCAGGGGTCCTTCTTCTCCCACCCACCCCTTTTCAACTACCAACGCTCACATCGCTAGTACATGCTGCTCTTGTGTCCTGGATCCATGAAGGACCCAGGTTGGTGTCTGCAACCAGGGTCCGTGCAAGGACAGAGAGAGAAGGGGAGTTTTTCCCACTGAAGGCTTAGCGCACACTGCGGTATCAGCATCTATGGCCACTTCCTCCTGGCGGCTGGCCGCCCCTTCTGTCGCTCATGTCCGTTTCCTCATGCGCATCCAGTGTCTCTCGTCATCACATCTTCTTGGTCGCAAGATGCTGCTGCTTCCCTCTGTCTCTCTGCACAGACAACAGCTTATTGTTGCCACAGAAGAGCAAGAGAATTTTGCCTAATCAGTGACTCCCTTTCTGACATGTTACATGAGTCACCATGACCTCCTTCTGTAACACCCAGCGGGAAAGCTGGGTGTGTAGGTAACAATCCTTGAACAGCAGAAATAACATCACCTCCAAGCAGAACCCTCCTCTCCTCATAGAGTTTACCAAAAAAGAAAACCCTTCAGTTGCCAAAAACAGCCCCTTGTGCCAATCGCTGATGTGAAAGGCCTGCCTCACACAAAGCCAGACTAATTCTTTAAAGAAAACAATTTCAGAAAAAATGAAAACATGCTAGAAGGAGCAGGAATAGCTTTTGTGCGGCCATGTTGAAACAGTTGGGCATTTGAGGGAGGGGAGAACAGGAAGCGAACGGTCATGGGAGTCAAAAAAGGAAAGACGAAATAAACATGGGAAATGGAGGCTAACGACATGAGGAAGCTGGGGAGAAACACTACGAGAAGATCAAGGCATAATGTGTAGCTGTCCTGTTCCTTCACCAGTTGGAGTGTGGAACGTTCAGAGCAAACCAAACTCACACTAGCTACAAGTGGTGTAGTTTACAGATGAGAACTTCCTTCCTGGGCTTAGTTATTGTCTCAGTTCATTTTCTGTTGCTGTAACACAATGCCCAGGGCTGGGAAAATTATTTCAAATGGGTTTATTTGGGCTTATGGTTCTGGAGGCTGGGAAGGTGCCAGTATCTCCATGGCTTTTGGTAAAGGGCCTTACGCTGCTCCGTGAATAGCAAAAAAATGGAAAAGCAAGAGGGTGCGTATGGAAGAGGAGACAAAGTGAATTCACTTATAATGGCCTGCTCTGATGAGAACTAATCTAGTCCCATGGGACTTAGCCCATTCATTGAAAATCACTCCAAATCTCAGAGAAGTTGAACAGCCTCCCTGAAAGGACTAACCGTTTTTTTCCAGTACCAGGGAATAACCCAGGGCAATCACACTTAGTCACCCTCCCAGCTCTTTTTATTATTTTAAGACAGGGTTAAACTAATTCACTAAGTTGCCCAGGCTGAGCTTGAGATTACTGTGCCCCTTCCTTGGGCTCCCAGAGAGCTAGAATTGCAGGTGTGGCCACCATACTCTAATCATCTTTAAAAGGCTCCACTCTCGTTAGAGCTACATCGACAAACAAATTCCAACATGGATTTTGGTTCTGACAAACCACATCAAAACCAAAGCACCTGCTCAGTTGTTCAGTGTCAGTCCCAAAGGCATAGGTTTCAGTAAACAGTGAAGGTTACAGAGTAGTGGGCAGAACACACTACCGTGCGCACTGTGAGAGACACGTGCGGGGGGGGTGTCACATCTGATAGGAGCAAAGCAACTAATAACAAACGTTTGTTGGGAGCAGGAAAGGGGCTTCCTGCTCAGAGTGTCTTCTTTTAAATATCATGTGCCTTTCAAACAGTATGTCTAATGCCTGTTTCAAGAAGAAACAGAGGAAGAGAAATAAAAGTATTTTGAGCCCATAGAAAAAAATCCACAGAGGTATTTTCTGACCTTTGTATAAGAAAAAACATGTGCATGGGGATTTCAATCCTGAACCTAACCCTAACCCTAACCCTAACCCTAACCCTAACCCTAACCCTAACCCTAACCCTAACCCTAACCCTAACCTTCATCCAAACTTTGTGTCCAAATCCTATATTACCTCCACATCTCAAGCCATAACCCAAGAAAGTACAGTTTCACAAATGGATTCATCTCATCTTCCTTCCCTCTGATCCTCTTGGGGTTAAATCTCAGCTTGAAGACATATTATATAAACTAAAGTGCCCACTCAAATGTGAATTTGCGCAGTAAATCATAGACTATCTACCAAAAAATTGGGGGTGAGTGCAATACCACTGTGCAGACTTTTCTTTAATTAGTTGGGGTTTCTTCATAAATACTAAAATGCCTTAACCTGCTTCTATAACCCTTTAAGTGCACCACAATCCCAGAGGTGGCAATTTCTCCCTAGAAGGCTCAGTCTTCTTGAAATTAGCATTTCTCTTCCTTTCCCCAGTAAACATAGCTTTACATGTCCAATTGTAAATGAAGAATTGTAAAGTAGTGAAACCTCAGTAGACCAATTCAAATTAAGGAAGAAATCAGTAAAACTTGTACCTCTGTATTAACCTGAAGTAGCTATTGTCCTCCAGACAGTCAACAAAAGGCAATGCAGACAAGCCATTACCATGAGGAAAATCGTTCCAAAATTCAGCATCAATGAACACGATAGAAACAGACTTCATATCCAAACTTTCTCACATTGTGTGAAGAAGCATATGGAAGGCTGGCCCACTCTTCTCCCTCACCCCCATTACTATTTTTGGTAAGCAGTAATTCACACCGTTCTCTGGAAGGTTTTTCATTTGGCTGTGATGTAGGACAGATGGCTTCAGGATGTTCCCAGCGAGGCTCCCTGAGCTGCCAGGCACTCCCACAGTGGGGAATCTTGCAGCTCCATTTCTGGAAGAACTTGGCCACTTTCTACTCTTGAAGATTCTTTTCTCCAAGTACATGTGCAAGACATCAGAGTTGCTTAACTTAAGCAATGGCAATTTACCCCAGACCCTAGGCAAGGAAGGCTACTCCACCAGCAGAAATCACAAACATAAGATGTAATATAGTCCTATGGGATCATCCAAACTAGAAATGCCACCCAGGGGAAGAATTTCCCAAGCCAGTGAGGAGCTCAGGGAAAAAAAAATTTAAAGAAAAACTCATTACAACACTTTTCTCTAGCACCAGACACAGGTTCTCAGATGGCAATGCGAGATGGGCCAATTCCCATCACTTACCCGACACTGGTCCCCTGTTACTCTGCTGCCTTTTGTTTTTTATTTATTTATTTATTTTTTTAAAATTTTATTTTAAAGACAAAAGAATGGAGACATATGAACCAGAAAAGCCATAAACAATACTGAAAATACAAAGTTATACAGAATATAGTAGGGAATTAGAACTGGATGTTGTATTACATAGTTATCTTCACATTAGTTAACACAAAAACATTAGAGGAAATACCAAATTATAGGTAAGATAGTAGGGAATTTGCACTGGATGCTGTATAATATAAAGTTATCTTCAATTCTGCTAATACAAAAACGACTGAGGAAATACAGAATTATAGAGAACATAGAAGGGAATTAGCTCTGGATGCTGTCCTACATAATGTTACCTTCATCTTTGTTACTCAGGTTACACAGATGATGGCCCTTTTGATCAGTTCGTTTT
>PVLD010015520.1:0-48218 GCA_004027595.1 Dinomys branickii | reverse complement strand
ACAATCAGTTAGTACAGTACAGAAAGTCAGTACAGTACAGTATAGCACAGTGGACCAGTACACGTTGGTCAACCTAGCCACCCTCAGTTCCAGCTGAGCTGAGTGGCTCTCCCGCTGGGGCATGGTGCGTAGCCTGAGATAACAGAAGAGCACCTCCCTGTCCATGAGCATCAAGGGAGTCACAAACCAGACTGAAACTTGGCAGGGCCAGGGTGAGATGAATTAGAGGATTCATACAGGCCCAGATCTCCCCAGCCCTGGGCCTTGAGAGAATATAGGCCAGAGAGTCTCAGCGGACTAAGTCAGGGATAGAGGTGGTGAATGACAGGAGCAGTGAGAAGTGGACTGGACCTTCTTAGATTGGGCTTCTGCCTCTCTGGTTGTGGACACAGGGGCTTGGAAGTGCCAGAGAAAAACTTGCAGGTCTGTGGCAGTTGAGACCCACAGAACCAAGGGTAGAGAGAAGCAGCCAGTGAAAACTAAAACAGCCTCCTCATCCGACCTGAATGCCACTGCAAACTCAGCAGTCTGGGCATGCTAAGACAGAGGAGCTGGCAGTTCCAGAGAGAGAGGTTGTGGAGCCTCCTGTGAGGTTAAAGCCAGCAACCCCCAGGCTGAACCCTACTGGTGGGAGCACAGAAATCTCCAGCCAATGACACTGAGAATGCAATGGAAAGCAGAAACACCAAACGACACCCAAAATTTTGAGGTAGAGTTATTTACTGCAGCATTCCAAGAATATCAGGCCCTGATCTCTGATGGTCTAGGGCAAATATGGGATAAGGAAGCAGGAAGTACAGAGGCAGAATGGCTTGTCAATTGGGGATTGGTTTATACAATGTGCATCACAGTGACCAGCTGTTTCTAAGAGAGAGAAGCAACTGGAACTACAACAGGAATTATTACCTGGACAACTAAGAAACTGAAGTATACTGGGGGGGGTTCTGTTGCAAGAACACCAGAGGGTCTTGAAAACTGCATTCTAAAGACAGCAACGGTAAACAATTCCACTTAGACATTTATCCTAATGAACAAATGAGGACAATGGCCCCATTTTTCCTTCTTTTTGTTTTCTTTTCTCTCTTTTTGCTTGTTTTGCCTTTTTGTCCTTTTATCAGTAAATCGTTTTGCATGACAAGGGTCAACCTTTTTACCTATGTGTCTGTGGATGGAGATGTACTGTTTTCTGTTCTACTTTGTTTTGTCATATATTCTCAGACTCCTTGTTACTCCTTAGGAAAACCTAAATCTGAGTGACTGGCCAATCAGTTACAATTGCCTTTGCTCCTTTCTCCGCTCCCACTGATACTTTCTCCCTTTCTGTGTCCTCTTCACTTGCCCCCTGTATCCCTCCTCCCATTCTTCTAATTTCTCCCCTTTCTTTTCTCTATATTATTATATCATCACTGTTTTTATGATCCTCTATTTCTTCTATTTTTCTTTTATCTATGTACCATTTGAAATACTCTGAATATCATTAATATTTATTTTTGTAGCATACTGTACTATATTACTCTGACTTTTCCTGAGTTAGTGAAATAGTGGCAACCTATACTATCAAGTTCTTAAGAGCCAAATAGTCTATGGCTATCTTCTTAGCTGTTCATGTTAATTGTACTTACTCTCACCTCTCAAACAAGTACCTGGGGCTCAACATAGCAACAAGAGCTGGCTGAGTATAAACTCTCACATGGAGACAAACCCACAACCTGGGCACATCACAAAGATAAAGCCACCTACAAAAAGTAGCATATGCAACAGTGGAATAGGCATTCTACTTGTATTCTACACACCTCAACACAGGAACACAAGTAAAATGAAAAAATCAAGGCAACAAGATGTCTCCAAAAATACATAACTCCACAAAAGCTGATCCCAAAGCTACAGAAGTGGATACAGTTCCTAATGAAGAACATTAAAAACTGATAGCTAAAAGGATCAATGATATCAAAGGTAAGAGAAATGAGTAGCTGAATGAGTCACTTACTAGAGTGATCAATGAGATGAAAGAGATTACAAATAAGCAGCTATTTTAATGAAGGAAAATAATTCACAATACAAAAGATCCCATCAGTAAAGAGATAGAAGTTCTGAAAAGGAATCAAGCAGAAATCTTGGAAATTAAACCTCAATAATTCAAAAACTTAATGCAAAGTCCTAACAGAATACAGCATGGGTCAGAGGAAAAATAACAGGAGGTGAAGACGAGGTGGAAATACTAAAACATTGACTGGATCAAAGAAAAAAGACTAAGAAGCACTGAACAGACTGAGTGCCCAGGTAAATTGAAAAGAAATAATTTAAGGCTCATTAGCCTAGAAAAACGTGTTGAAATACAGGGTAATGATTTTAAAAATCTATTATTGCAGTAAATTTTCCCAAATCTGTAGAGTAAGATTGACACCCAGGTGAAGGAGGCAACTGAAATTCACTGGAAAAGAACCTGCCCACAACACATCATAGTCAAAATGCCATAAATGCAGAGCAAAGATCAATATTAAAATCTGCTAGAGAGAATTACCAGTCACTTATAAAAGCAAAGCCATCAGAATAGCAGTAGATTTTTCAATAACAACCTTAAAGTTCTGGCGAGTTTGGAACAAATTTTTAAGCCTTGCAAAAAAATTCCCAACCCAGATTACTGTAGTCTGCAAAACTATCTTTCAAAATTGAAGGAGAAATGAAGACCTTCCCTGATAAGTATAAGCTAGAGAAATTCATGACTACCAAGTCATCATTGCAGATAACACTTAAGAAGATCCTAAACACAGATCAAAACAGGAAATACTAGACAATGGGAAAGAGTATATCTCATTTGGAAAGAAGATGAACACATGAACAACAAAAATGAATAAAGCACCAGAAAAAAATGACAGAGATTATGACATGTTTCACTAATAATGAAGAATGTAAGTAGTCTTAACTCTCCAATTAAGACAGAGATTGTCAGGCTCTATCAAACAAAACCCATCTAATATAGGGTCTTCAAGAAACACCTGATTTGAAACAAACTACATAGACTGAAAATGAAAGATAAAAAATGATGTTCTAAGAAACTTGAGCCTGAAAGCACGCAGTAGTGGCTATGTTCATATCTGACAAGGTAGACATAAAACCAAAATCAATTATGAGAGACAAAGCTCTAAATATTGGTAAAGTGAACAATTCACTAAGAAGAGAAAATCATAAATATGTATGCATAAGTATATATGCATGAATATCAGTCCATCTAAATTTCATAAAACAAACACTAATGGATATAATGGGACAAAAGAACTCCAGTACAATCAAAATGGAGGACTTAAAAACCAGATTATCACAGATAGATAAGTCAACTAGACAAAAAATTCAACAAAGCATCTTCAGAATGAAATGGATTTAACGGATACTGATAGTGTTTCATCTGAAATCAACAGGATACACTTCCTGTCACACAGCTTTCAGAACTTTCTTGCAAGTAGCCAATACTATAAGCCATAAAGAAAGTCCCAATAAACATTAAAAAATTGAAATAATCTCATGCATTCTATCAGATCACAATGGAGTAAAACTAGAAATCAATAGCAAAAGAAACAACACAGTACACAAACAAATGAAGGTTAACATACTCTTAATGGATCACTGAAGAAATCCGAGGAGAAATTTAAGAACTCCTAAGATAAAATGATAACAAAAATACTATAAAGCGAGTCCATGGGCTACTAAGATTCCATCTCACTCCAGAAAGAATGGCTATCATCAAGAAATCAACCAATAACAGATACTGGCAATATTGTAGGGAAAAATAAATCCTTTTCACTTCTGGTAGGAGTGTAAATTTGTACAACCACTATGGAAATCAGTGTAGATATTCCTCAAAAATCTAAAACTACATGTTTCATTTAACTCAGGTATGTCCCTTCTGGATATCTTCCTGAAAAAGTTAACAGCATCATACCACAGTGATACATGCACTATGGGCACACCCATATTCACAGCAGCACAATATGTAATAGATAATCGTGGAAACAGCCTATGGGCCCATTAATGGATGAATGGGTGAAAAAATGTATTATTATATACAGTAGAGTACTAGTCTACCATAAAGAAGATGAACTCTGAACATTTTCAGGTAAATGGATGCAGCTGGAGGATACAATTTTAAGTGAAATAAGTAAGATGCACATGTTTAAATATTGCATTGTTTCTCTTTTGTGAGAAACTCAAAGGGGAAGTAAGGACCAAAACGGGGGATAGATACTGGGAATTAGGAAGAAAATATTCAAGTGCGAAGGGGAACAAGGGGAAGGGGAGCAATAGGAATTAAAAAAATTAAAAATTGGAAGGAAAACAATACAAACAAAGTTTGGTAGATGGAGAGGTGAAGAAAGATCGAAGGGAAGAGAGGGCAATGGGGAAAGAAGAATTAAGGCATGCTATGTACATGCACAAATCCTCTATGATGAATGTGATCATTATGTATATCAAAATGTATAAATACAATTGATTAAAATGCAATCAAAGCTAAAATAAATAAAAGAAGCAAAATATTATAAAATGCTAAATAATATAGTTGAAATTTACACTGGAATTAAAATCTTCATAGAGATTGGCAAAAATATTCTCAGCCAAATTAAAATACAATGGAAAGCATGAACAGCAGGAAAAAACAAACATGAAAAAGAATTAGTAATCTTGAAGTTAGACTATTTAAAACTGCATAGTTGGAGAAGTAGAAAGAAAAGGAATGAATATAGTTTACTGGAGTTGTGAGATAGTAATTAAAGAGAAAATATTCAAGTTATTGAGATTCTTGAAGGACTTGGGATTGTAGAAGAGGTAGCAGGCTTATTTAAAATAAATAATGACAAAAATTGTACAGACCTAAAAAAGGATAAAAATACGCAGGTACAGGAAGATCAAAGGTCACCATTCAAATTTAACACAACTAATTCTACTACAAGACATCTTATAATCAAGTTCTCAAATGGAAATTGAAGATTATCAAGGCTGGAAGAGAAAAGGAATAACACATAAAGGTGTTTCAATTGCCTGACGTCAGATTTTGTAGCAGAAAACTTATAGACCAAGAAAAGTGAGAGAGACGAAGAGAGAAAGAGATAGAGAGACAGAGAGAGACAGAGACACAGAGAGAGAGAGAGAGAGAGAGACAGAGGGAGACACAGAGTGAGAGAGAGAGATGAGATTTCAAAAAAATCTATTAATAGAGAATACTGCAGACAGCAGAATTTCCTGTATAAATGATGGTGTGACAAAGACATTCCTAGACAAATAAAAGCTGCAGTAACATGTCTCTACCAAATCTTTTCTAGAAGAAATACTAAAGGGAATTTAAACTGAAGGAGGCATTCATTAGTAAGAACAAAACATTTGAAGATATAAAACTCACTGCAAAGGATAAATTTACAGATAAATTATAAGCCAAGTAATTCTAATATTGTAAGCATGTTCTGTAAACCACTCACATCTTTATTTATCTTTAACCTCTGTGGAAACCCACAGACTAAAAGTAAAGGGATGGAATGAGATATTTCTTGTAAATGGAAACCAAATGAACGGTAGCAATCATAGACCTTAAATCAAAAGCAGTAAAAGAGACAAAGAAGGTAATTATATAGCCTTAAAGGAGTCAATTCATCAAGATAAAATAAAAACTCTAAATATATATGCACTATGCATCAGAGCACCCAAATATAGAAAACAAATATTAATGGAACTTAAAGAGTAAGTACAGTCTAATACCGTAATAGTTGGGGTGTTTAATCCCCTATTTCCAGCAATGGAGAGATCATCCAGACAGAAAATTGACAAAGAAATATTTGAATTAAGTTGCACCCTAGACCAAATGGATCTTACAGACATCTACAGAAAATTCAATCCAACAGCTGCAGAATAAACATTTTTCTCATCATCTCATGGAACTTTCTCCAGGATAGATCATGCAATAGGCTACAAAGTAAGTTTCAAAAATGTTTTAAATTGAAATCAGTATTTTATCTAACCACAATTCAATAAAGCTAGAAATAAATATCAAGAAAAGCTTTGTAAACTATAAAAATATTTGGAAATCATAAAACTTAGTTTTGAACAACCAATGGATCAAGAAAGTTAGCATTTCACTGTGAACAACTGTGACTTTGAGATCCTATTAAGGGTAGGAATGTTTCAGGATATATTGAAGGCCATAGGAAATATTTACCTGTTTACAGATTGTTGCAGAAGTTTGTACAAGATTGTCTGAGAACCTTTGCCCCTTTTCTAAAACCCTATTATTTTAGAAACATGAACCACTTTCCTTGTCATTCCTTCCATGGGCACTTGGAGTCAGAATATGTTAAAAAGAGAAACATCACAGCTTTTTTTTCACTCGTTTTTTGAGCTCAGAAATAAGGGGAATTCTGAAGAATGACTGTGGCTAGACCGGAAATCAATGGAAAACATGTTTTAGTCTTACAGCAAATCAACTGGCATGAATCTGCTTTGTGCTTAGAAGTTAATGTACGTGTTCTAAAAACTTTCCAAAAGCCAGTTAAAGCAACTCAAGTAAAAGACTTTGTGGGAACCCCCTAGAGAGAACACACTGCTTTGTCACACAGATTTTACAAATGAGTGGGAGAGATCATCTTAAAGTGTGTGTTTTCCAGCTCATGCCAGTTGCTCTGATTCTTGCCATTAACAACTTCAGAATTAGCTTACAGATGGTAATCTCCACAGAGTACTGACTTTTGTGTGGGAAGCCCAGCAAGAAAAGTAGCTTTGTAATTTTTTTCCTTTTGCAGCTGAATACAAGTGAGCTTGGGAGCCTCTCTGCAGCATGTAGGAAATAACAACTCGATTCATGAAAATGTGTCTGGCATAAATAATTCAGAGAAAGTGATAAATAGTCAAGGGTTTGACAGCGGCTGAAAATAAACTTTGAAAGTATCAAGGTTGAAAGCTAAAATTTCTATAGGGCATTTAAAATATTTATACAAATCAGTAGTTTGACACCAACACTTTGATGTCTACATTTCAATGACTATATTTTCCTGCTTAACACTGAACAACAGTCCTGGACATCAAATTGAAATAGGCCTCTATTGTGAAATAACATAGAAAAACAATGCAGTTATTTATTTTAAAGTTGAGGCAATAAGTAATCACTAAAGTATTAGTAATTTGTTTTCATAGTACAAAATACATGCATAATTGACAGTGATAATCGCTATACTTTTGTCATTTTTTCAAATAGCATAGTGTATTAAAGCATGATGCGGTTCTTCCTGGAATCATGAAGAAAGGAAGATTACCATTAAGACTAAGGAACATAGAAATCACCTGGAATTTTTAATAGGCAAGGTAGATAATTCCGATTAGAGAATGATCCTTAAATCATTGTCATTCACTTGGAAATTTGTTTTAGGCTGTTGTATGCCCTTATATGTTTATATGTCCTTATTCCTGGTACTTCTTTCTGCCAGATCAATGAATGCATGAATCTGCTCAACTACTGGGAGGAGGCAACCTTGAGGGTGACGTGGATGTGAGCAAAATAGCTCCAGAAGAGAGAAATGACTGACATGAGTTAAATACCTCCCCTTGTTTCGTGCAGAAGCACATAATCCATGTATAAACATCTTCAGGTGAACTCAAATATTTTGATATACCCTCCCAGTGCATCCATGCAGTACACACCTCTCCTCCCCCAAAGTGAAAGCGTTGGCTTTCTGTGCCGAAGAGAATTGACTTGGAGAAAGAGTTTCATCACCATAATGTTTGGGAAACATGAACGATACCAAAGATAGGTTCACAAATTGTTTCAGAAAAAATCCAGTATTTCAAGTTGTCATGCTTGAAATTCAGATGGCTTGAGCCTAACATAAGACATTTCCTTGGAGAGAATCCTTTCTTGACAATTCTTTTAAAAGGAACAGCCCGCCCCAACAAACAAACAAAACAATAAAATAACCCCATTTCACCCACCTTTTCAAATAATGTGGTCTGAGCTTATATTTAAATTGATTCCTCTCCTCTTTAGTTCTCATACAGGCACACAACTCTGTTGTCACTTACAAAGATTCAATTTTAAGAATTTCTCAAGTTAAAAATCACTCCTCACTAGAGACCTCTCTTTTTTCACCTTTACATCTGAAACTGTTCCCATATTCTCATCCTGGCTGCCTTTTGCTGTCTATTCCCAGCCTGCTCCCCTCCATTCTGAATTCGTTCCTCATCCTGCAATGCACACTCAGAAATCCCAGTAACTATGTGCTCAATATGCATTTCTTGCCCTTCTCCTCCTTTTTCTGTTGCCATGGAAAGCTAATCTGAGTGTCCTGCCTTCTGCTTTGATATAGCCAGTGGGAAGCATTGACAAGAAGCTGGAGGGAAAGACAGAGGAAAGAGTATTTATTCTCTCGATGCCATTTTTATCAGGCCACCGCAGGTTAGATGTGTTCTGATGCCTCCTAAAAAGTGCTCTGTACATACCTCCATGGATTTCAGTAACTACTTCTTCTTGTCTGTTTAGACTGCAGAGCAGCTGTTCTCCAAGGACACTAACCCTGGTATACTACATTACTTTTCTTATTTCTCTAAACTCTGCTCACTACTTTGTAAATACAAGTACTTATTTTTTAAACTCTTGTTAAGTCACCCGGTTTCAGAGTGTTGGCTGTTTCCTACCGGTGTCATGACTGATATACAAACTCCACGTTGCACTAAATCTTTTGCACCTTTGATTTCCCTCCATTCTCACCTCATTGATTACTGTGGTAGATCGACTCTAGGGCAATGCCCGGTGATCTTCACCTTCTGGTGCGCATTACCTTGTATGACCCTTGCCCTTTGAGTGTGGGTGGCAACTGTCAGTTGCTTCTAATAAAATATGGTAAAGGTGATGGGAATGTGAATCTGATGATTGTCGCATTTTATGTAAGACTCCATCTTCCTAGCAATCTGTCTCTCACTCCTCCTCCTACTCCCCACCTGCAAGAAGTGAGCAACAGTGTTGTGAACTGCTATGTGAACCATGGATAGACCAACAATTGTGAGCAGTCTGCAAGAGGGAGCTGAGGGCATTTAACCTACAGGAACAAGGAACTGAATTCTACCAACAACGTGCATAAGCTTGGAAGCACATGCATTTCTCTAATTGAGCCTCCAGATAGAAATAGAACCTAGCACCTCAATTGCAACATGGTGAGACAATAGCTGACCTCAGTTAAACCATGCCTAGAATCCCAAACCACAAATATTTTGAGATGTTACATAAGCATTGTTTTAAGCAGTAGAATTTGTGCTTATTTGCTATAGGGCAATAGAGAATGAATGTAATATTCATCCTTAAAATAGCATCTGGTAAGTAGGATACTTTCTTAGTTTCTACTAATAAGCAGCTGTACACTTTTAGAGAAAAATTAGGAGTGCTGACTGAAAGCAGTTTTCGTATATGACACATTATTTTACTCAAAACACTCATTGTTCCTTTATGTCGTATTACTTTCCATCACCTTTCTCACTGAAGATACTATGTTGTTTTCTGATTCTCCCTCCCTCCCCACATCTTACCCGCAATTCCTCTCTCTTATCACAGTTTAAGCTTTTAAAGGCCCTGGAATGGAAGTGCTCTCCTTGGCAAAATCAAGGGAGTGAAAGAGAGAACCTTTAGATATGAGTTTTGTCATCTGTGATTTCAGCAGAATATCAGAGACCATCAGTGATCTCACAGGTACCAAATTTATTAATCAGAAGTTGTGGGTCTGGAGTTGGGGATGTGGCCCGGTGTGGCAGAACACTTGCCTGATGTACTCAAGGCTTGTTGAGTACATTGTCCTTGCTACCATAAAAAATTTTTGAACCTTCCTCTGAAGTCCTTGTAGCACTTTGTGAACAATCACTTCCTTTTAAGTTTCCCTTTCCCTTACTATTCACAGCCCACATGCTTCTGCCACTGAACTACTCTGTCCCCATTTTCTTGCTCGTATTTTAATTGATGAAATAGATTTGGTAACAATTACCACTTTTTACCAATGTCTAGCTTTCTTTCCTTTCTGGTGTTTGGAATGATTATATTCATTAGCCCCATGATGGGAACATAACCTGGCTTTCAGAGGCAACACATAAAGATATCTTGCAAAATTGTGGAAGCTGTAAGACTTTACAAATGAGATATAAACCTTTCCTATATTAAATCACTAAAGCTTCTTTGCTTTTAGTTGACATAACTTGGCCTATCTTGAGATATGAGGCACGAATCATTACTTAAACTTCTTTCTTAGTATTGTTTCTTCCACACTGTATTCATAATGCCATGCACCCTTCCAGTTTCACTCTAATCTCTATACTGAGTGTTCCAAATTTTAAAATTCAGGTATGTGTTCTTCCCTGGCTTCCAGTTCTGCATTTTGAATTGCCCACTGGATGTTCCTTTGGAGATATCTTTGCAAAACATGAAAAGTCCACGTGTACAAAACCAAAATCATGTTATTTCCCCACATTTAGGCCTACCTTGTGATATCTTTTAGAAATGTGTGTTCTGGAAAATGAAATGACTCCTCGGAACATGAAATCACCTGTTACTGTTATTCCATCTCTCAGATATCTTCTCCCACCCTCCTTCCTGCTTTCAATCTTATTCGCTTCAAATCTTCCCTCTGACTTTAACAAGATGGCCTACCTATGAGGACATCCTTATTCAGAGCTCCTGAGTCCTTTCTCAGATCCCAGGGATAAAGGACAGACTTCTTAACAAGGCACGCAAGACTCTCCTGTGACATGGCTCCATTAACCTCTCTATTCACATCTCCAAACTCCTATCAACTGATATTAATCCCAACTAATTTATGCTAAATATTGTTGCTAGTTATGCCCCCAAATATCTCGCTGTTTACATTAACATGCTCAGTGGCATTCTTTATCTCCTTATTGCTTATCTAATGGAGATAGATAACCTTCAACCTTGACATTGAAGGTGCCCCATGTCAATTGCAGGATTTCACAACCCTATGATGAGGAGTTTAGTAAACAGTTCCAGATAAAGGATAGCTGGGGCCTAAATTGATTTGGTGACTCATAACTTTGGACTTGGAAGTCAAGGACAGGGGTGAGACTGCAGGTAGGGATAAAATAACGCCAACCGTGAGAAGAAAAGGTAGGTTTGCATAGCTGGAAAACCTACTGAAACAGACTATAAATATTTTCACAGATATATCCTACCTTTGGACAGACGCTTTTACACTGAGTAAACCAAGGCTGGGAAAGTTTAAGTTATTCCCCCAGAATTGCAAAGCTTATAAATGTCAGAGGCAGGTTTCAAATTCAGGTTTTTTTCAATTTAGAACTCCATTTACTTTCCATGCACAAAGTTGCCCTGTAGTATTTCCATATTGAATGCTTCTTCTATCACAATCATATTTCACTCAGATTTCCAGGTCCAGCCAAAATTAACAAGCACTTCTGTGAATCATCCAATATCTGTTCATTTATTTCTCAGATAAGTATCTGCAAAAGTGGAAATGTTCCACATTGTTGTGTAGTACAGGAATCATTAGCCACACATGGATATTAGACATTTGAAATGTGGTTAGTCAGAAAAAGGAACTGAACTGTGAATTTTATTTAATCACATAAATTTAAATGCAGTCACATGTGACTAGTGGATCTACAGCTCTAGACCTTTGCTACTCAATAGTGGTCAATCAGCATTGGCTTATTACATATATTGAATCTCAGGCACAGCCTCAGATCTGCTAAATAATGATTTGTAACAAGCTCTCCAGGTGACTCATCTGCACTTTAAAGTATGAAAAACAATTTTCTAGAGCATCTGTTAGTAATAGTTATGACTTTTAAAAATCATTGTTTATATCATGTTTTATAATATAAGCAGCTGAAGGGAAGAACGCATCTTATTCACATAGTAAAGTAACTATTTGGTGAATTAAACATGGCCTGTATATTAGATATATAGGCAATCTATGGCCATTACTAAGACAGTAATTTTGAGTAGACAGTTTTCTCCTTATATATACTCATATACACATATACATACACATATATGTGCAAGAGAGATGGAAAACTGTGGTGTCTGTTTAAATTAAATATTTTCTATTACAATAGAAGATACATTGCCATCAAGTCCCCTCAAAATATTCCTGCTGCTTCAAACACACTTATCCCATCATTACTGTAACTTTCTGAAGCAGATCTGAAAGTATGAAGGTGGTCAAAAATGTGGTGAGTGCTGCTGCCAAGCACCATTCAGAGGAAAGGCAGGCTGCTAAAAACATTACAATGAGTCTTTCTTCTCCTTTGGCACTGGTTCTGGTACCATGTGACTTCTGGCTCATCCTAAAAGTGACCACAAAAGGTAAATGTTTTGAATCAATTCAGGACATCCATCACAGGACAATTAAAGGCACTTATGAAAGAGGATTTCTAGAACTGCTTTAGAAAATGGAAAGAAGGATGGGAGAAGTGCTCACAGCGAGGGGCTGTATTCTGAGGGGGATTAGTCACAATGTGTCTTTTATTACAATGAACATTAAAAATTAAACATTCACTGATTTTTATCAAACAATGTACATACACACACGCACACACCCTTGAGTGCGCATGTGCATGCTGTATCAGCTAGTGTTTACAAAAGAAACAGATTTAATGCAAGATGCATAGATATATAAGGATTTACAAGGTTAGCTTATAGTGATCACCCAAAAGTCAGGGGTAGAAAAGTGCAAAAAGGCTATCTGTGCACTGGAGATGTGAAGGAGTCCAGTCAAAGGCCTGGAGCCCACTGCAGTGTCCTCTGTAAGTCTGTTATCAGAAGACCAATGGGTCTGTGCCCAAAGGCTGAAGGGTCTGTGCTGGAAGTCAGGAGACAAAGTCCAAGGTGAAGGTAAGACCTGGAGCTCCTCTGAAGAAACAAGTGAACCTTCCTCCTTCCTTTCCCTTTTATTCCATTCGGCTAAAGCCTATTGGTTGGTGCCACTCACATCCAAGGGTGAATCATCTGTCTTCAGTAAAACCCTTCAGCCACACCCCAAACTATGCTAATCCAATTTAGTTGGGTGTTTCTTACTCAAACTGATACAATCAGTTAACTTTCACATATGTTCTGGAGGCTTAAATTGAAGATAGGCCAACATTTCATGCCAGGAACACACTGGGCATTGGGCTCACATCCCAGTCCAGGAAATAGATGCAGAGATGACATAGAGTATCACAATCCTCTTTGGGGACATGCTCCTCCAGAGCTCCTCCTAGGTCCTAACTCTTAAAGGTCCATGTCAACCTTCCTAATATCATCACACAGTGTACCAAGATTTTATATATGGACCTTTGGGAGACATTCATCCAAACCCCAAACCATAGCAATATATATTTGCAAAGGTATTTATTTGAACCCTAGCCTCACTTTTTCAAATAAATGAATAATTGTTCATTAATACCTAAAGTGTATCAAGAATCTTCTTCTAGGGGCAAGAAATATGGTAGTGAACCAGACCTAACCCCTGCCCACACACTTAGATATGAGAAAAGGAGAGCAAATGTGTAAATAATCTGTATTATAAAAAAGAGAAAGTAAACGCCCTATAGTAGTCCACAAGAGTTGACTTGAAGAATATTTTAATTCCTAGTATTACTAATGTTTATCCCAGTTAAAAAAAAGAAGCAAGAGTTTGAACCAAGAGTATGTCTTCACTCTAGTGGATCTCAGTTCGAGTGATTTTGGCTCCCAAGGGATATTTGGTAAGGTCTGCAATGGGTTCTATGGAACAGTGGCTCAATGGGTTGCATTGTCACACTGTGAGGAATTGCCACCAGTATCTAGTGGGTAGAGGCGGGAATTTAGCTATCTATCCTATAATGCATAGGATACTTCCCAGCTCCAATAAATAATGATCCAACGCAACCATGTCAGTAGTGTTAAGAAACTCTGCTTCACTCCTTCTATACGGATTTAGTGTTAAACCATTCAAGGAGAAATATGGGGCCAGTTTTGATGGAAGAAAAAAAGTGGACAGTAAAATGAAACTCAGTTTGCCCCCTTGCCTTCTTGGATGAATCCATAAAGGGAGCTCTAGTTTCAAGGGGAATCATCACCAGCCACAATAGAGAGAGACTCTTGGAGAAGTTGGGTGGTGGTTGTAATACCTTCTTTGATATTTATGAGTACATTTAAATAGGGGCCCTAGAGTCATCCTCTTTATGTTGAAGAGGAGCAGAAATTTGAATAAACTCTCTTCCCTATACTTTGATTTTGTTTAGTCCAAGACTCTTCAAATCCAGGCTGCATGACTTTCCAGGCAGTTTTATTTATTTTTATATGTGTCTTATATTTGTTTAAAACTTTTATACATAACAATTGTATGTATTTATGAGATACAACGTGATATCTAGTTAGTGCTTGGAAGGGAGGCAGGCTTTCATAAAATTGTCAACACTGCCTGCCCTCTGGGCTTTATGGAAGTTTTTATGCCATGAGTTTGTCTGTATGCTGCAGAAACGTGGCTCATTTTGCCCATATCACCCCTTGCACTGATGCCCTTAGAGAGAAACATCTAAGTACCAGCCTGTCAACACGCTACTGTTCTGATTGTTCTTTCTGGGTTCCTTTTGCTATGGAACCAAGAACCCTTAAGGTCACATTCTCTGCACTGTGCTGATGCTCTGGTGACTAATGGGGCCATTACATTGTGGTCCCTTGGGACTTAGGGGACCCTTAGAGTCATAAGCCTTACTTTTTTTGTTATGGAATCTTCTTGTGATGGTGCCTTGAAGGCCATTCTGAGCACTAGCCTGCTTACATGCTATTTGCTTAGTGGTCCTCAGCATATCTGACTCCTTATGCCAGTGAAGAGAAGGCAGTTTTGGACTCTCATTCAGATTTGGGGGTTTCCCAAGAGCCTTTAGTTTCTGTTACCTGCCTGTGCATTTAGAGAGACCCTTCAGATCATCAGCTGGCACTTTTGCTGTGGTAAGCAAAGCCTTTAGGGCCACTGCATGACTCTTGCAGTATAGATACAGGGAATCTCCTGGTTATATGCTTTCTATTGTTGGTCTCTGCCTCGGGGGCCCCTAGATACTGCCTGCCTAATTGTTGGATCACTCTGGCTTTCATGGGCCTCTGCTTACGCCAGCAACAGGGAATTGGAGGACTTGAGGCAAACAGTTGATTGGAGTGTAGGGAATCTTATCTCCTTTTGGCCATCATTTGTGCTTCATGCCTGTGCTTTGTGGGTTCTTCTAGCCAGTCTACTCTAGCTCTTAACTTTCATGCTTTTTAGTCTGCTAGAAACCCAGCTCTCTGAGGAACTGAGTGCACTTTCACATATCTTTCCTTCACCTGGCTCAAGAACTGCCCACCAAGATATGAAAATACCTTCTCTCTGAGGTTATCAGGATTCTTTAGTACAGAAATCCACCCTCATTCTATGGAACAGTGAATCTTCTTTGACATTGTTTTTCCTATGCTACTCTTTCATGGGGACCTTCTCAGCACCACAGTGTACTAGCAGTAGGGTTTCTATCTCCTTTGGGCCACCAGCTAGCTAAAGAACCAAATGAGCTTCTAGTGACCTTCTTTCAATGGTTCTGGTGTCTCAAGGATCCATCTAGATGCTGGCTTGCCCTTCCCTGGGAGTTTTGAAGATTATTTTGGGTCAGTCATGTTGAAGTTCTGTAGAACTCTGGTTCCTTTAGCTACAATCATAGTCTAGCTCTGATGTTCTTGGACACCTTCTACATCCAAATCTGTCTACAGATTATGGTTCTGGTGTCTTTTACACTCAAATGCCTTCTCCCTTGCTGAGGAAAAGGGTGAACTTTTGGCAACATTCCTTCATATGAGATAGCTCATGAAGGCCCTCAGTTCCCCTCCTTTCCTGTCCACTGAGATTAAGGGGTCCTTCAGAAGCAAGTGCCCTACAGTACATACTTTGCACTATCAATCTTCTCTCCCTGTCCTTATGATGTCCCTAAGACTTTCAGGCCTGCATGTGCAGTTACCAGGATTTCTCATGGGCTGTGGCCTGCTCATGTATAGGAGCCTCATCATAGCTTTTGGAACCTTGGGTGTCCTCAGTCATTATTAGTGTCTTGTGCTGGTGCTTTTGAGGTACTTTCAGGTATCAGCAGTGCAAGGATTTCCAGCTGCTAAGGTCGCCAATCTTCCAGGTCATGTTTCCTCCATTGTGCCAATGCCCCTGGGACCCATAAAAGCCCTTTATCTCCCTAGTGTTTCAGGGTTCCTTTGGACCAAGAAGCATGACTGTACTCTGCAGATATAGGTCTCCATTAATTTACTGTCTTATGCTCAAGCTTAACTGTAAGAGCAAAAGCCTGCATACATACTGTGTGGAATCACTTCTGTTCTTTCTGGCCAACAGATGTCCCCCCTTGCAGAGTAATGTAAAATGATTTTAGCTATATTCCCTGTAGCACACTCATACCCTGGAGGGCTAGACTGCCTTGAGCCTCACTATCAGAGAATTTAGTAGCGTTTCAGGATACAAGATGAATATACAAAAGTTGTTTGCACAGAATACTACCACAAAATAAAATAATCAAATTAAGAAAATAATTCTAATTACATTAGTATAAAAATAAGCTTAAAACTACAGAACAAATTTAACCAAAATAGTTCAGGACTGAATACTACAAATATTAATCACTTCAGAAACACTAAGAAATCCATGAAGTCTTAAATAAATGCAAATATATCCAGTGTTCATGACTTGATAACTTCAACATTATCATGGTAGCAATACTCCCCGAATTGAACTACAGATTCAATATAATCTGTACTAAAATTTCAATTGCTTTTTGGAAAGAAATGAGTAACCTGATACTACACTTAATATGGAAAGCCAAGGGACTCTAAGTAGCCAAAACTATGCCAGAAAAAAACATGGCAGAAAGACACAAACTTCCCAATTTCAAATTTACAACAGAGTCATAACATCCAGTACTGCATGTGCCGGAATTAGGATATCCATAGAGAAATCAGTGAATAAGAATTGAAAGTCTAGAAGTAAACTCATTTATTTATTGTTAACTGATTTTCAACAACTGTGCAAAGACCATTTTATGGGGAAAGGAATTGTCTTATCATCAAAAGGTGCCGCCAAGACAGAGTTGACATGGAAAAGAAGAAATTTGAACTATACTTCACACTCTACAAAAAATTCAACTCAGATGAATCAAAGGCCTAAATGCAAGTGCTACGCTATCAGACTCTTAAATGAAAATCTTTATGACCTGTAACTAGGCAACAGTTCTTGAATATAATATCAAAAGCATAAGTAACAAAAGAAAAAATAGGTAAGTTGGACTTCATTCAAATTCGAAACTGTAGTGCATCAAAGGATACCATTAAGACACTTAAAAGACAGTCCACAAAATGATAAAAAATATTTGCAAATCCTGTATAACATATAGGTCTAGTACACAGAATATATTAAAGTTCATACCACTCCACAAGGAAAAGACAACACAGTTTTAAAATGGACAAATAATTTGGCTGAATTTTCTTTCCTTGTGTGGTGCTGAAGATCAGAGCCAGGACCTTGTGCATGCTAGGCAAGTACTACACTGCTGAGCTACATCTCCAGCCCTTGGGCAAATAATCCACATAGATACTTCCCTAAGGAAAATATATAACCAACAAGCACATGAAAATCCTTAACATTATCAGTTATTAGGGAAATGCAAATCAAACTCAAATCAAATCAAATACTATCAGGGAAATAGTAATCAAAATTACTATTCATGCACTGTAATAAATAAATGGAAAATTTATCTTTGGAAAATTTATTTAATGGGAAATTTATTTAATGGGAAATTTATTTATTATGACTATAATAAATAAATGGAAAATACCTATTTACATGAGTATGAAGAGATTGGAACTCTCATACATTGTTGCTTGGAATGTAAACTGGTATGGCCACTTGTGGAAAAAAGCTGGAAAGTTCCCTAAAGAGTTAAACATAGTTTTACCATATGATTCAGCATATACCAACCTTAAATACCAAAGTAAATTGAAAGTATATGATCACACAAAACTCATACATGAATTTCACAGGGCTCAGACATGGTCTAACCATGTCTCCCCTCACTTAAAAGTTTATGTAGTAAAGGTTTGATCACTGGGACGGCACTGCTGAGAGGTGTGACAACTTTAAGGGCTGGGATTACTGGGAGATCTTTAGGTCATTGGAGGAATAAGATAGTTCTTGTGCAACACTTTAATGGTTCTTGTGTGACCCTCTTTGAGTTTACTTGAGTAAGGTGTTATAAAAGAAACAAACCTGCTCCCTTCAGTCTTCTCTGGTCCTTGTTTGAGATGCAATCATTTGTTTCCTCCCACCTTTGCAATCCATGCCACAAGGTGTTACAGAGAAGGGATGGTTTTGCCACAGATCCTGCACTAGGCCATTTGGACTTTCAACTTCTAAAGCTGTGGGCTAATAGCCCTTCTTTCTTCATAAGTAGCCCATGGTAAGTATTTCTTTATGAAGCTGAAAAGCTAACACAACATAAATGGAAACAACTGATGAATCAAGGAACAAAATGTGGTACATCAATACAATGGAAATTATTCAGCCATAAAAAGGAATTAGATACTGATACATATGACCTGACTGAGTACTTTGAGTACTCAAGTACTTTATGAAAGTAAAAGAAGCCAGATGCAAAAGGCCACATGTTATATGATTCTATGTATAGTAAGGTTCAGCCTAGGCAAGTTTGTACAGAGAAAAAGTAGACTGGTGATTTCTAAGAGATGAGGCAAAGAGGAATTTGGATATAAAATGTCTCTTTCAGAAGTGATGGAAATATTTTGAAATTACACAGTAGCTATGGCTACCAACAAAGAATATTAAAACACACATGCACTTGTAAAATTTAAAATGGTTAAAATTGTACACCTTATGTAACCTCTATCTTAATAAGATCAGGAATCTCTTGTCTTTAAATAGCTTTTTAGGTAATTTTGATGGAGCGATTTTATGTACTGTTGCTTGAGAATTAGAGTGAAAAGCCAAGGATCCCAGAGTAATTGGTACAAATTTTTCTAAAAATAAAATTTGCTACTTACTAAGGTAAAAAAAGTCACTCTTTCAAAGATGTAGGTGAAACATGATGTTTCCCAAGATCCCTTTCAAGGGTGGGATTTATTTTAAGATTATTTCCTAGGATTGGACTCCGTGCGGTGTCAGGGATCCTCATAGAATAATAGTCAGTACAGTCTCCCACTACCACCTTGCAAAGCAATATTGGCTGACTGTTCTTTGTGTGCAGAACTAAAATCAATCCCACTGTAGTTTCTTGGCTGATGAGAAACTAAGTGAAGCATTAATGAAAACAAGCATGAGAAACCTAAGTGAAAAATAGCAGGGCTAGCAAATATCTTTGCAAATTTCTTTCATACCTTCCCATTTGGGCTGTGAGTAGCAACTCTTCCGTAAGTGCTCATTCTATTACCAAACTACACAAAGACACACAGGGAATGTGCACATTACTGAGTAAAAGAAGCCAGACTGAAAAGGCTGTAGAAAGTATATGTCCAGCTATACGACATTCTTGGAAAGGCAAATCTAGGGAGATACTAAAAAAAAAAAATCAGTGGTTTGCAGTAGCTGAGGGAAGAGCGGATTAAATACATGGTCACAAAAGAATTTGTAGGACAGTGAAACTACTCTGCATTATACTGGAATAGTGGATACGTGTCATTATACATTTGCCCAAACTCATAACTCACTAACAGTGAACTCTAACATAAACTATGGATTCTGTGTAATAATGACGTTGTAGATGCAGTTCATAAATTGTAGCAAAAGTGCCACTCTGGTGGTTGTTAACAATGGAGGAAGCTTTGCGTGTCTTGGGGCAGGAGGTATATAGGAAACATTTTGTATTTTCCTCTCAATTTTTCTGTGAACCTAAAACTGTCCCAAAATTATTGTGTTAGAAAAAAGGGATTTATTCAGAAAGATTCCTTTAAAGTCAGAAATGTAATCAGATAATAAGATCACACAACCGAATTTCCTTTGGTTTGTGTCAACAAAGTGATGCTATCTCTGCACTGTCAATTGTCAAGGGGCCTGCACTTGGATTATCTAAAATGTTCCACAATTATAAGAAAATGGTCACAAACCTTAGCTAAATCTAATATGCTTGGTTGAAGCAAAATTATAGCACAGACAGGTACTGTTTTCTTGTCTTTTTTTCTTTCTTTCGTTCTCTTTTTTTCTTCTTTCCATTCTTTTCTTTTTTTTTATTCTGGGAATTGAGCCCAGGTCCTGTGCACTGAGGTGTATCCTCAGGCTTTATAAATTTCTTTTGAGACAATGTGTTGCTAACATCTTCAATTGCCAAGGCTGGGCTGCAAATTGTGCTGCTCCTGCCTCAGTCTCCCAGTGCTGGGATTATAGGCATATGGCAGCAAATCCAGCTGAAAATGGAAAATGTGTTCATTTGACAACGCAAAAAGAAGTCCTCCAGTTGCATCTGTTGCTGCCCTGTTTCAAGTCTCGCTTTGTTTATTTCTAATTCCCATATACTATGACCCAATTTTTCTCTTAATTTATTTACATATTTATAGAATTATTAATGTGTACTTGGTCCTGGGCATAAGAAATACACACAGAGACACATGTGCACAATACAGTTCATGTTTCTAAGAAAATGCCACAGAGAAAAAGCAAAGAATGGGAAAGGTACACCATACACTAAGAGATGGGATTATTTATTAGAGTTTTTCACTTTTGGAGCAATTTCTCAATGATGTTGTTTCCATTATCCACAGTTTCAAGATAGTGTAGTTAAAATGTATATATTAAATCTTTAAACAAGTTCTTGACACTGCTTTTCATTCTACCCAGACTTTATGGATAGTTCAATATGGACATTACAGAGAGAATTGTATTACTGTCTGAAAAATGAATTTTATGTTCTTTTATTAAAATTTTACCTAATTTTCCAATTTTTATGCTACACTTTCTATCTGGCAAATATAACTATGCTAATCACCATAATTTTAAGGAATATAGCCCCAATATGTTACAGTAAAAATGCTGGAAATTATCTTTCTTTCTGCTGTTTAATAAAACCACTACAATTACTTTATTTATAAGTTTTCTCCCTCAATACTAGTTGTGAAGTAGCAGAAGTATCTCTTTTGATTTGCTATACTAAAATAAAAAATGCACACCAACACATTAAAGGGTATATTAACAGTATGCAACAATTATGGAAGAAGAATAACCTGCCACAGGAAAGCAAGGCTTATCTCAGAAATGCAGGAATGATAAATTATAAGAACATGGACATGACAGTTAACTGATCATGTCAATTTGAGTAAGAAACACCCAACTAAATTGGATCAGCATAGTTCTGGCTGTGGCTGAAGGAATTTACTGAAGACAGAAGATTCCCCCTGCATGTGAGTGACACCAACCAATAGGTTTTCAGCCTGAATGGAATAAAAGGGAAAGGAAGAAAGAACGTTTGCTTCTGTTTCTTAGAGGCAGTCCTATCTTCACCTTCACCTTCTCCTTGTTTCCAGCATAGACACTTCCGCCTTCTGGCACAGACCCTTTGGTTTCCTGATATAGCCTCACAGGGGACACTATGGTGAGCTCCAGGCCTTCCAATGAGGCCTTTGGCTCTCCAGTGCACAGACAGCCATTTTGCACTTTTCCACATCTGGCTCTGCTGGTGACCGTTGTAAGCCAGCCTCGTAAATTCTTAGGTCTTTGTAGATCTTGAATTAAATCCATTTATCTATGAAGCAGTGACTGATACAATTCACTAATATAATTATGTGGATAATGAAATTGTTGCAGAAAAACATTTGATAAAATTGAACATTTTAAGGTACTTTAAAAGAAATTGAAATCTTTTCCATCAACATATGCCATTAGTCATCCTTAACATAAACCTGTCATCCTAATCAATAACAAATCTTTGGAGGAAGTTCCTGCAAACTCAGGAATAATAACAAACGTCTATGTGCAGTTTATATATAGCAGCACCCTGAAAAATTTTGTTAATTCAGTAACTCATATAAAAAATAAAATGAGTAAAAAATAATACCCAAAAGTATTATTTTGAGGTAAAATGATTATATACCAAGAAATCTAAGGCTTTCCACTAATACTAATGGCTGACCCAAAGAAACTTAAATTATTGTAACAGGAAATGAGAAATAGTCAAAAGTCAACAGTATTATGTGCATTCATAAGAAAAAATAAAACTATTATACAAAAATCCATTTAATAGAAACACAATGTTCTTAATAAAAATAAGGAAAACAACAGATGTGCAGATTAAGTGAGTGCAACTGCAAAATTTTCTTGTTGCAGTGAAAAGAATACCTGAAAAGATGCAAAATGCTGACATATTATGGGATGGCAAGAATGAATATTTTCTGTTTTTGTTCTATAAGTTATATTTTACACGGCATGGAATTCAATTCTTAACCCTAGGTGTTTTGTTTTTGACAAAGTTGACAATTGTACACTGAAATCCAACTGTAAGAACAAATATTAACCATTACAAATACACATTTGGAAATACAGATCTTTACAAAAGAATGCAGAGCTCTAGAGTAGATCACCATCAAATATAGATCTTTAAATTATAATTTACATCATTATTTAAATCTTTTCAAAAGATAATTAACTAGCTTTCATAGAAGTAACATATAATCCAACCACTGGACTTATAGGTATACACAGAAAAGGTTGAAAATAGGGAGGTGAACAGATACTTGTTTACCAATGTTCATAGCAACACTATTCACAACAGTCAAAAAATTGAAACAACTCAAATGGCCATTGGGGGGAGTGAATAAACAACATTTTGTATATTACATACAATAGCCTATTATTTGGCTTCAAAAAAGAATGAAATTCTGATATATGCTAAAGTATGAGTGAACCTTGAAAATAGTATGCTAGACAAAGCAAGCCAGACACAAAAGGACCAATACGGTGTGCTTCAGGTTATGAGGTATACCTACATTAGAGGAGCTCGCAGAGACAGAAAGTGAAATGGTGCTTGTGAGAGGCTGGAGGGTGACAGGAATGGGGAGTCATTGTATAATAGGTACAGAGTTTCAGTTTGAGGTACTAAGTTCTGGACATGAATGGTAATTCTGATTGCTCAGCAATGTGGACATACTTAGTGCCATGGAATTGTGCATTTAAAGATGATTCTGAATATTTTTCCACAATAAAAAGACAATGCACTGTATTAAAAGTAATAGAAATATGTTGTAAAAGTATGCACACATACCCACACATTAAAACCACGAGGGGAAAATATAAGTACTGTAATCAAGTGCTTGTACCATATGTGAAGGGGTAGTCAGTGGTAGATTAACAGAGTTAAATTAAGTACGTATAATAAAACCAGAAAATAACCAGCAAAATCAGAAAATAGTTATAATACTCAGCAAAAGAAAAAATAGAATAAAATTCTGTTAATTCAAAAGAAGGCAGGCATATAGAACAAAGAATACATGTGATGAAGAAATAATCGCTAGATGTAGGCTTACACCTAAACCTAACAATAATTGTAACGAATATAAATAGTTTAATGTCCTAGTTAGAATTTAGAAATTGAAGATCCTACCTACAGGAAAACTACTATAAATACAAAAACACAAATTATTTAACAATAAAAGAATAAAAAAATTTGCCATGGTAATGGTAAACAAAGCTTGAGCAGCTATATTGATATTAAAGGTTTCAGAGAAAGGATATCATCCAGGGAAAAATAGGATTATTTCATAATGATAATAAGATCAATTAATCAGAAGGACATAATTATTCTAAACCTTTATACATAGATGGTAACTAAACATATGAAAATGTGTTTATCATCATTAGTTATCAGAGAAGTGTAAACTAAGCCCACAATGAGATTCACACACCCACCAGAATGACAAAAATTGCCAAATGTTAGCGAAGATGTGGAAGAACTGGAACTCTCCTACCCCGCTGGTAAGAATACAAACTGAATGTAATTACTTTAGAAAACAGGTTGACAACTTTCTAAAAAGTTAAATATCCACTGATGATATTCCATCTTAGGCATTCTATATTTAGATAATTTCCTAAGAGAAGTGAGAGTATGTATTCATATAAAGAGTTGTACATGAAAGTTCATAACACCTTAATTTTCAGTTGTCAAAAACTAAATAACTGAAATGTCGACCAAAAGATGAATAAATAATCAGGGGCTGTATCCATATAAAACAATGCTGCTGAACAAAATGAATGAATGATATGCACTACATCGTGGATGAATCTCAAAACAATTAGACTCAGTGAAGTAAGCCATATCAAAGGGGCCATTCCATACGATTCCATTCATGCAGAACTTTATTTTTTTATTTTTTTATTTTTTTTTTGCGGTACTGGGGCTCAAACTCAGGACCCTGTGCTTGCTAGGCAAGCGCTTATTCCACTGAGCTATATCCCTAGCCCCTCATGCAGAACTTTCAAAAATGCTGTAATCTTATTTATAGTGGCTAGTGGTTATCTGAGGTGAGGAGGGAACAGCAAAAGGAGTAAGAGAGAGGTAATACAAAAGGGCACAAGGAAATTTGGAGTAGATATATTCATTATTTGGTTATAATGAGGGAACATTTTAATTGTATGTGATTTATTATATGTCAATGATACCACAATGAAGTTATTTAAACAAACAATATCATGTGTATATACATTTAAATAAAAGTCCTTTCATTTTTAAGATAGGAAAAGAAGAATATACAAGCTCTAAAATTAAAAATATGTATTAGCCAATGAACACATTCATCACACTAAATATATTGAAAAAATACATGTTTCCAGCATAAATAAAGGAACAAAATTCTACAAAATGGAAAGAAATTATACTGATTATTTACCAAAAGCTTTGGAGAGGATTCTGGCTTCCTAAGCACAGCAGATTTAGAAATAGTCACAAAGTAAAAGATGGGCCAATGGTTTTGTACATTCAATACCAAAGAAAGTAAAAAGTCAGCTGGGAAAAGTATCACAGCAAAATTGTTGGGTTGGGCTTTCTAATCAATAAAGCTTCCAATGAAATGGAGCAAATCTCAGATGAAAAATAAAAGAAAAAGGTGTGAAGGCACAATTCACAAAAGAGGAAATTCAACAGCTAAATTTATACTCAGTAGAAAAGTGCTATTTTTTCACTTGTTTAATTAGTAAAGCCTCCCACATAAAAATAATGAATTCTGGTGTGTGTTGAAACTGATACTCTTTTGTGTCACTACTGCTTTTAATATTAGTAAAAACTTTGCAGAAAATAATCTCCGTTTTGAATAAATATCCAAATCCTTTGGGGTAGTAAATTTCCTTCTGAAACTTTATCCTAAGGAAATAATCCAAATTCAAGAACAATCTTATGCCTTAAGATAGTTTTTGAATAATAATGAAAATTAACAGCAGTCCAAATAGCTAAAATTGGAGAATCGATAACCAAATTAGGCTATAATTACTCCATAGTATGTTTTACAGCCATTAAATATAACATAAGTACGATATAGGAATATTGAACAGGCATATAATGCTGAAGTTATAAGGATATATTAAATTTTATGAATTATACAGCTAAAACAATGTGAACATAAGTAAATAAATATGGCAGGTGATTCATTTTCTTATTTTAAATTTAATGTTCTCAGATTTTTATATTTAAAAATTAAAAATAGTTTATGAAACATGTTTTTTTTTTGTTTTGTTTTTGTTTTTTTGCGGTACTGGGGATCGAACTCAGGACCCTGCGCTTGCTAGGCAAGCACTTATTCCACTGAGCTATATCCCCAGCCCCTAAAAATAGTTTATGACAAGCTATCTCACAGTAAATGAAATATGAATACTAAAGATATTTTAAAATCTTTTATAATTAAGTGGCAACATAACTTAGTAGTGTCCCTTGTCCATGGGAAGCATTATGGGGTTAATTTTGCAGAACTCAATTTTCTTCCTGAACACACTGGTCTTTAATGGCTCTTCCAAATCTCAGATTTTATGATTCTCAGTGTTCCCTCAATACTAATTAAGATAAGCTGGGTTTTGACTGATTTTCTCTGTCTATTTGTGGACTACAAAATGCTAAGTCAATCAGTTTATACAAACTGATCCACCTGATCAATTCAATGGAAAAAGCCCGAGTGTTAGTTATATTGCTTCAAGACAGCTAAATTGATCTTGGTTTCTTAAGGGATTTTTCACATTTTCATTAAAAAGCCTGTGATTACAGGTGCGGTATATACACTGATGAGAATCTGGTTGTTTCTAAAAGATTCAAAATGGACTTGTAGAGCCCTCAGAGCCACCTGTTATTGCAAACCACACTGCTTACGAATCTTATTCAAACATGGAGTGCACACCGGGAGGCGTTAGAAGATCTTTGTGAAGTATACTTATTTTCCCAGTGTAGCTTGCCTTGACCATCTTTTCGAAAGTAACCAACTCTCTGCTATAATGCTGTACTGAATCACTACTACTCCGTGGTACCTAGTACTATCTAAAATTACCTTACTTTTCACTCTTTTATTCATTTTCATGTGCACCATCTTGTATGTCTTGCTAACTGAACTCTCCCAAGTCTAGAACACTACATAATAAATGAAGTGGTCAACTACTAAGTGTTAAATGAATTAATCTGATATGAATAATGGTAAGGAGCCAATCATGACAGAGCCTAAAGATGTAAGTATTATTGTATTATCCAGGACAAGATGAAGGTTTAGGAAGATTTACCTGAGACCAGAGTTGGGACCAAAGACGTCAGTCAGCCAAATGGAATTAAACAATTTTTATCTCTGTAGAAAATGTTTAGCTCTAGAGTTGTCAATATGATGGTCTTGTGCATAGTGGAAAATCTATGGTATTTTGTGTTTGAAAAGTAGGTGAGAAGGTATAAGGCGATCTGATCATCACAATTCTTTGGTTTGTTTTGGTAGATCTAAGGTACTACCAATTCTTAGTGGTAGGTGAGAGTTCCCACAACTTGGGGCCCCTACAACTTGGTAGTAAGTCTCAGATCAAATCTTATCACACACATAGATGTTTGTTAAAAGTGAGCAAGAAAAGCCACAAGTAATCCTAAAGGAAAGTAGTTCTAGAACTCATTTTTCTGGTGCTCTATAAGAACATGTTTAAAATATTTCCCTGAAGTAGATGCGGTACTGTGTTACTGTAGTGGTGGGATCGAGTGAAACATCCAGTATGGAATATTTCAGGGTAACTGAATTCTGCCTTTAGAGTAAAATATAATGTGCCAAAACTAATGGTAAATGTGAAAAGCTTGCTAGATTCTCCCACTTTGTTTTTTCAAAGATAGTTGGTGTCTTCCCATTATCTTAGCTAATAAATACATCCTGAATATCACCAATTTATGTGGAGCTACTTATAACATCTCTTATCCTAATTAGCAAGCTATAGAGTTCAACACTGAAAATTCATTTCTATTCTTATTTATACTAATTAGCAAGACTTCTAGCGCTAATGGAAGATAATGATAGTGTAGACATTTATAGAAGCCATTCCCAGAGTGGCCTTTCTTATTAAATGTTACCTCATCAGTCCTGGGACATGGATTCCTGATTAGTATCACTGATTGCTCTTAAAGGTAAGGTAAAATTAATGCATTTGTACCACGTAGTCCATGGTGAAGTATTTTTAAAAAGATTACAGACTTCATTATATGTATTCATAACTAAAACATCCCTTAGCCAGTGAGCCAGAGTTACACGAGAGCAAATATTGAAGAATTTGAGTCCTTGACAATTGAGGATAGTGAAAATCTTATGCCAGGTGAGAAAGTGAGCCAAGCAAGTGAGCACTTCATTGAGGAAGCACTAATGTAAGTGGCAGCGATCTAGAAAAGGAAAAAAAAGGCAGGAGTGTAATTATAGCAGGAGCAACACGAATAAGGATTTGTCCTGAGGGACACAAAATCTTCATTTTAACCTTGGCACCGGGAAGTCTGAAAAGCCCTGGAAATCTGCAGTTGTGTGGATTCCTGCTTTCATTATAAGTCCCATTGCTTATGGGGCGAGTGCCGAGAAGTAATACAAACTAAAGTTCCTTTAGCCTTCACATGTGTATATAGGAATGTGTCCTTATATGGAGCACAAGTTACCAGTCATATTTCATTGTAACTATTTTCCTTTGTAATGCTACATGTTTTATTTTACAAACCTAAAATCTTTCTGATATGTGCTGACAAGCTGACAAAGGAATTATAGCTTAAAAATGTTAAGTACCCTGTGTATGTATGGAGTGTGTGTGTGTGTGTGTGTATGTTTGAGGACCTTTATTGAGGACTCAGAAGCTAAGTGAGACTAAACCTATGGGTAGGGTAAGTCAACAACATGGAGCAGGGGAAATAAAGCAGGTATTGTATGGGGGTATGAGGCCGGAGCCAGCCTCATCATTTTCATCAAATTGAAATCAAGCAAAATTTAACCATAAGAGGAAAAACTACCACAAAAGCTTAATATGTATGGAATTAGAGGTGAACACATGGCACAGTGTATAGAAAAGCATTGATTACTGTATATATTTGTAAGCCTCATCTAGCAAAGTAGCTTACCTTCTTCTTTCAGAGTACAGATCCCAAAATCATGAATTCAAAGCAGACTTACAGACACAGATTCAAGTACAGGTAGTTTATTTAGTGTATGCGGCCTCAAGAGACACAAGGAGAGGAACAGTGAGGTGAAATAAAGGCTGTGTTATTACTGCTCGGTCTTAATTCCAGTGGAGGTTCCAGGGCCTCTGATTAAGACAGTGCTTCAGAGTTACAGCACATGAGGGACAGGAGCACTAAGGCATTTATATACTGATTTTTGTCAGTCATTGGGCCAAGGCTGTTCTTGTGGGAAGCATTTATTTTCGGGCAGTCCTAGCCTTATGTATGAATAGGGAAGTAGCAGTGCTGAGAAACTCAAGGCCAGAGAAACCCCAAGGGCGACAAGAGGCAGATTCTGGCAGTTGTGAAGGCCCTAAAATGGGAAGGCCTGAGGAGATATGCATAAGGGGGAGGAATGTGCTTTATTTGATAAGTAATGTTTACAATTAACTCTACATTACAGAATATCGGATGTCAGATGAAGCATGAGTCCAGGTTTTCTGTACCTTCTACGTTTGCTTGAGGTTCCCTAAATATTACTGTGGTCTTCCTCTGTGACAGAGAAAGAGTAGGTACAGAATCAAAAATTTCTCCAAAATGTTTTTTTATACTGGCCAGAATCTTAGTAGAATATCCTTGGCTGTTACCAGAAGTAAACACTGAGGCTGTAGCCAAAGACTGTGGCACTATTTGTCTTCATTACGGGGCGGTGGGGGTGGGGTAGTATGAAGGGAATTAATTGAAGGTTGAACATGTACGGCACTTGGAGAGCCACCTCCCTCCTGCTCTCCATCCTCTTGGATGACCTAGGAGAATGGTTCTTTTCAAAGGCATTTAAAGGGGCCTGTGCAAGAAAAATAGCTTTAAAAGCAAGATGAAATTAAAAGGAAAACAAAACAAAACTCTTGGCATGTCTGCCTTGAGACATTATCTGACTTGTTTGATAAACATATCAAGCACAGCCTTTCATTTGGGAATATTTGTGGTTCTGGCACTGTTCCTCCATGAAACTATGGAGAACTTTCCATATGCTCAGGTCACTAAATAACTGACTTTGTCCTGACCACAAAATGTGGTGAGAGAAAGCCAGATATCTGTGAGAATCCACACTGATTTGAAGTTTGGACATGAAATTAAAAAAAAAATTAAAAATACTTTAGTGTTATTCTTCAAACTGTTATGTTTCTGGACATAAGTATGAAGCCTAGAAAACATCTTAAAGCTATAATTTCAGCAGCTAGTACTTGATAAATAGAATATGATGAGCTTCTTGCTCTAGCTGAGACTCCAGTTTCAAGCAGTTTAGAAAAGAAGGAAATATCTCTTAATAATTTGAAACTGCAAATTTCAAATTGATTTTTTACCTTTTTAAAAGAATTTTTTTTTGTCTTCAAGATTATGCAAAGTCTGTAGAATGTATTATGTGCTGAGAAGTGAGGTTACCTGGTAATGTTTGTCTCTAAGCATTTCCATTGTCCTTTTCCCAATGAAGAATCTCTACAGACAAAAGCATCTTAACCAGAAATGACAGTGGTGACTCACAAACTTAGATAGGGGTGTTTTTTAAGCATTATGTTACTGAAAATATTTTTATAGTGATCAATGAAACTCTTCTGTCAGATGTAAAGGTTAGTGTTTATCTAGTATTGTTCCCTGATCTAATAGGTGTTTATAGAGAAGTAACTGCAATTTTAACATCTCTTAGCTTGGAAATGATACTCAGAAACCTTGCTATTTCGAAGAAGACAGATCACAGATCAACCATTGGGATGGGAATTACTTGCTTCATCTACCTGGGTGATGAGGCTGAGACAGGAAAAGAACAGAAGTTATATTTCATCCAGAATGGCCTCTAAAATTTTCTGGAAAGTTACCTTGCTGTCTTTTTGGTGGGAAATCAGAGGCCTTAACAATGGTTATGGTTTTTACTTTTTCCTGTGCCTTTGATTGGATCTGTTTATGAATATGGTCACACATGGCTTTGACTCAACTGAGATGATAGTTTAACCTGGTCTTAGAAAGGTCACTCATTTGTATGTATGTATGTATGTATTTTGGTACTGGGACTCGAACTCAGGATCTTGTGCCTGCCAGGCAGGCACTATGCTGCTGAGCTATATCCCTTGCCTTCATTCATCTTTAAAATAATGGCTTCTTTGAGGCCCTTTCCTCAGTTGCACTCAGATTTCTGTGTAGATGATACATTTTTGCATATATTTGCTTTTGAGTGAGTTATAGTGCAGAGAGACGCTGGGAAAGGCGAACCAAAAGGAAAGCAGAAGTCAGGAATATTTTTCTTCTTCTGGAAAGAGTTTTGTTAGCTCAGTTTTGATTTATGGTAAAAAGGAGAAGCCTAGTCTACTTTATTATTTCTTTGATACCTAAGAAGGTTGTAGGAACATTGTTTTTCAGGCTCATAAAGGAAAATAAACTGAAAAACACCTCTATTGCTCTCTTATCTCCCTAAACTGCTAAAAATTCACTCTCAGAATTCAGACAAGCATAAGAATAAGAGGATGACAGAAAGACATATTTTGAGTGCAATGCCACCTACTTTGCTACAGAGATTAGACTTGTGAGCACATATATTTCCTTTCCTTTATTTTCTACAACTATAGTCCTGAATGTTGCAAAACAGATTACCTATATTCTGCATGGTAATCATCCAGCTGATGAGAACAACATATCTTTCTTCTAACAGATTATGCATATATTTTTGGTCTCAGAAATCCCTATTAAATTTTTAAAATAATTTTCGCCAGAAGGCTCTATGCAAAGATCCTTAAATTAGTTGCATATAAGCATACATTCTCTTTAACATGGATTTCTGACTAATAAGTAACATTTTGGTAGATACAAGCCTATAGATTACTTTATTAGTACATGTTAATATTACATGACAGTGGAGTTTATTTTGGGAAGCTGGTATTTCTCCCACAGAGTGTTTTTTAAATTACGTAAATAGAGTTGTGTGTAATTGAGTGTTATACACCATGTGAAAACAGACAGTGAAACTTAAAAAAAAACACCAGACAAATAATTCAAAATATTAGGTTCTTAATGAAGATTAAGTTATTCAACATTAAAACTTAACACAGTTAAACCCTATGTTTTTTGAACTCAGGACCTTGTACTTGCCAGGCAGGCATTGTGCCTTTGAGCTTTATCCCAGGTCCCATCCTAAGATTTTAGAACTACCAGCCCAGATTCTTTTACATTTGAATTGTGTTTCTTTCAGTATGTTAATTAAAATGATATGCAAACAACCTCATCATCAATATTCACGCGATCTCATGCCTCCAATATAGCCAGATGCTAGCAGAGAAATGTAGCACTGAATCCACTTTGAATTAAGAAATTCATTTTTACCGAGTTTAGCTGTGTTCAGATAAAATGTAACGCCATCTGACATGGTCTTAGTGTGTGCAGGAAAAATCACGAAATGAGCCCATAGAAAGACAAGCAAAAGGTCACACTTTTCTACACTGATGGAAATCACAGATTTTGTTTTTTAAAGTAAGGCTTTAAAAGTCCAAGACAGATGGGATCTTATTTCTAAATGTCTATACATTGAAGACAGAATTGATAGTCTTATTAGTCTGTCCTTTGTGTATTTTAAACATCCCAAGTCTCTGGTGCTAAAAGATTTATACATCATTTTATATTTATAACCCATTTCTATTCATTACTCTTCAGGGTGGCTTCAGGAAGGCTGTTATGTTCCTGGCCCCAGGTTTCAGAGAGGACAACGGGCACTGAGAAATTACATGATGCCATGGAAGCTGGCAAGTGGAAGCAGTAGGATTATCACTAATGAGTTTTTATTATCTCAAAGTACATGACAAAAGTAAAAGAGAAACTTGGAAATTCAGAGGATTTTTCTCAAATTACATAGATTTTCCCTAGACCTTGACAACTAGCACCTCATTCATGATTTCTAACGCTTTAGAAGTCGGCACTTACCCTGAGAGTTTTCCTTTGGGGTATATATCCTGTACTGAGGTGACTGAATTGGAGGAGTAAGTGGAGGGAGATTGCTTTTTTTTCACCCCCAAATCTTCTCCACATGTAATTATTTAAAATGGATAACAGAAGACAAAACATAAACAATGCTAAAAGTTACCTATCAGAAAACAAAAGTTAATTGGTGATTTTCACCAACTCATAAATAAGACAAAATAAGCGGGTACTGCACTATGCTGGTTACCCTGAAACTTACTATGCTGAAAGTTACACAAAAAATCAACCACCCTTTCCTTTTTATTCCTTTTCTCTCATTCTTGGAAATGGAATGCAGGGTCTTCACACACACTAGACAAGAAGTCTACCACTTAGCTACACGTTCAGCCCAAACATCACTCTTTCTTTGTGAAAGAATAGCTTTGTCTTCCCTGTGTATATCTAGGCCAAAGAATTGTCTTGAGACTGTAAGTATTTTTTCAAAGGACATTGCTCTCTGAAGTTTTTTCTGATTTCTATTTTTCTTAGTCCATGTTTGCATTATTAGTCCATAATGTTTACATTCCTTGTGTGCAGCTGGTACACGTACCTAACACATCTCAGTTCCTTCTTTCATCCTCTTTCTCTCCCCTCCTCCTTCCCTCCATGTCTTGATCTGCTTCCCATTTGAGAAAGGTCTATTTCCCCTACTGCTGTCTATCTTTTATTTTGCTCTTCATTTATAATTTGGGTTTCTGATATAAAAGAATACCACACTTAAGCTTATGTGTTTGATTTATTTCACTTAATATTATGGTCTCAAGGTGCATCCATTTCTCTGTAAATAACTCAAGTTCATCTTACCTTATTGCAGAGTAGTACTCCATTGTGTGTAAATACCACATTTTCTTTATCCATTCATTTATTGATGGATATATAGTCTGCTCCTAAGTTTCAGCTATTATGAATTGTGCTGCTACAAATAAGGGTATGCAAATAACTGCAACATGTTGTCTTCAACTCTTTCGTGAAGACATGTAGAAAGGAAATATTTGGGTCAAATGCAGTTTCTAGTTTTAGATTTTTGAGGAATCTCTATATTGACTTCCCCAGCAGTTGCACTACACCACATTCCCACCAGCTATACAGAAGTAATAACTTTCCCTGCAACCTCATCAGCATTTATTATTATTTAATCTTTTGATGATGATCATTCTTTCTGGGGTAAAATGGAATCTCGATGTTTTAATCTCAACTTATCTATTGGGCAGTGATGTTGAGCATTTTTATTTATTAGCCAACTGTACTTTTTTCCTGTGAAATATCTATTTATTTCAGTTGCCCATTTTTTGATTGGTTCTCTTTGTACTGAACACTCATCACAACCTTAAAGTACTGGGTACCCACTGAAGACAGTTTATGAAAACCTCTTGAGGTTTTTAAAAAAAACAGTTCATGAAAAAACATTTCCACATGAAAAAGGATAGTTGTAGCAGGCTTCATCATGCTGTGTTTCCTTCCCATGTTTTCTCTTTCATTGCTTTGCAGATATTGAGTGTTGATTCAATATTAGGGACATAGAAAAAATAAAAGTTAGAGTCACTTTTCTTCAAGAATCTATGTGGGGAGTTAAATGACTATAATAGGTCTTGGTAAAGATGTTAATAGCGAAGCATATCTTAGGTTATTGTAATTACAAGTAACACAAATCAAATCAATGTAGTTTTAGGAATATAGAGGAATACAGTAAAAGGATGTAGAGGTGTTTCCTAAAATCCAAGGGCAGGAATGTAGCCAGCTTGTGAAAGACCTGGGGAGCAAGACCTGGGGAGCAGCCAGGTCCTCTATTCCTCCAAGGGTCTTCCCAAGTCTATATACATGATAGTATTTTGATATGCTTATCTCAAACCTCTTTAGTTTGTTTACTATAATTATATATATATATATATATATATATATATATATATATTTGCAGAACAAATTTCACTTTTTATGAAAAAACAGTGACTAACTCAGCAGGTATTAGTATTAATATATCATTTAATCACCTGTGGCCAGAGGGATGGAATCATATATTAAACCATGGCTTCTATGAACACAACAAGATCTACAGCCCCATCTCTTGTCATTTCCCGCATATATTCCACATTCCTTAAGGCCAATAATGATCATTCAAAGAAGAAATCAAAAAATGACAGAAATGGTTACTGTTTATAAAATAATTCTAGACAAATCTTAAAACCATAGCTACTCACCAGCCATAAAGAATTACAACACATGGAGAGGAAGCACAACATTTTCACAATAATAATCAAAGAGAATTTACATAAAGGTTTTTTCTTAACAAGAATGCAAGTCTGAAAATTTCAAAAGTAAATGTCACTGAAATAAAAGGGCAACATATTTAATTTTAATTTTTTAAGATATTGAATTCTGAAACTCAATTACTGCTATCTTATATGCCTCTCTCTTTTGTACCAGTAGTTGGATAAAAATGACTGTAGGCATTGAAGTGAATCACACAGTCTCAATGACACAGATAGAAAATATTCATTGCTGACTTAACACCGTCCTTGCCCTTTATATATGTTAGCGACTAGAGCTAATTGTTGAGGTAATGAGTAGGTAAGTGAAGATTTAGGCAATCTTACAAAAGACAGATTAGCTCCCAGAAGCCAGAGAAGAATAAATCAAAGTGAAATCCAAGTCTGAGAAGTTGACAGAGAGCAAATTCAATGCATATATAACATATTTTACTTAAATACTGTTCATCAGAGGTGATCAGACCTGTCTGCTCCTAATATGTGATCTGAGGGGAAATATGTACATCTAGAAAGGAAAGGAAAATGTTTGCAAAAATTGTTTTACATATTTAACAGTGAAGCTTCTTATAGTGAATGGGATTTTAGAATATTTATTCTACAGATGATTTCCTGAAAATATTGTATTTTTGCTATAGCTATTAGTTTTAACTTAAGTAATGAAAATTCTAAATTGATTACTTCATTCTTTAAACTTGTTATATCATTAAAGTCTGTGACATTTTGTTTTCCATTCACATAACGCTTTTTCTTCAACTAGTTTAAATTCCTGAAGTAAAATATTGCTTTCTTCATCCCTTCAAGTTTTAACTCTTTGGCCCTGTGAAGGTCTCTTATTTTGTAGAGATACTGATTTAAGGTTATGGTTACTTAAAATGCAGGTGCCTAATATTTTATTGTATTTCTTACTGAAGGCGATAGAAATTTATCATTTTTGTGTTGCAGCTAAGGGACAGAGCTTATTGTTTGCTCACTATAATTTAGGCCCAAACAATCTTTGGCAAAGTGGAGAAAAAGTAATTCCAGAGAATACTAAATAACTTTCTCCCTTTTTATTTGAACTTGGATATAGATAGTAACTCCTATGAATAAGGTCATAACAACACAAGTGTGTATGGTTATTAAAATTCTCCTTCTTGAAAATTTTAACAGAAAAGTGTATATGTGGCATTACTGTATCTCTTACAGACATTTTAAAATGCAGCCTGGTTCATTTGGTTATTTATTCAATAAATTTCAGTATGAAATGATTTCTGGCTTTCAAGACTTCTCATCTATACCTTGATAAATTAGAACTCAGAAAACTATGGCCTGCAGGCTAAATCCAGACAATTTCTTACTTTTGTAAATAAATATTTATTATAATACCCACACACTTCACTTCATTTACAAAATGTCTCTGCTCACTTTGGCACTGCAACACTTTTGAGCAGAGGCAATAAAACCACATGGCCCCAAAGGTGAAAATATTTATTACATAGCCTTTTACAGGAAATCTTTGTGGTGAATTCTAATCTTACCTCCAAAATTATCACTGCTCTCCTGATAGCTCCTGTTTTTTCAGCTGAGCAAACTGAAAGCGGATGGCTTTTGATAGACCCATCAATGAACTGAGGTCTCAGAGTCAATTACTACTTCAACTCTGCTGAGACAGATGAATGGTGGGCATTACAATCAAGATTTCCTTACCTGTAACTGAAGTTACTTAGTGTCTTGGTTACATTTCTTTGCTGAGACAAAATACCCAACACCAAGAATTAAGGAAGGAAAGGTTTATTTACCTCACAGTTTGTGGGGGTTTCAGTCCATAATCAGCTGACTCCAAGGCAGGGTGGTGTGGCACAGGGACAATACTCCAAGGCAGCAGAACACAAAAAAGGAGTGAGAGCAAAAAGGAGAAAAATGAGCCACTTATTTTCCCTTATATTGTATGCTGCTACCTGCCCACACCATCTCCATGCCCTCCTTTTCCACAAGCTAAGGATGTTTACAAAGTAAGGGACCTGGCTGAGTAAACTTCTATACTTCTCAAGTTGACACAATGTATCAACCATTACATTGGGGATTCTGATTTGTACAACCAGGTAAAGGTAATTTTCAGTAACTTCTGGAGCGTGAATGTAGACTAACATGAGAATAAAAAAAAAAAATTCTAGTTCTTAGTAAGCCCCTAAAATTTGATGGCTTTTACCTCCAGAGGAAGAGTACCTTAGGGGAGACCAAAGTCAGCAGGGCAGACAAAAACAAATAGAAAAGAAGACTTTGAATATGCTGGTACCTATACCTGTATAGCAAGTGTTAAACACAGCCCAGCTCCTAGCTAGATTATCATACACCACTGCACCCTGAAACTTATTTTCCTTGGTTTCTGTTATCTAATGAATTATATGAAGCTTTCAACCCAAAATTAAAAAGCATTCTAAAAGGCTTGTAAAAGCGATCTGAGGAATACACAGACAAGTATTGGAAAAACAGTGAGATATGACATGGAATATAAATCAAGGAAAATTATTCTTCAAAAGTAAAAACAAAGACTTTTATAACAATAATTCAGGACTGGGGATGTAGCTCAGAGGTGGGGGTCTTTCCTAGTATGCACAAAAACCCTAGGTCTAATTTCCTTTATTGCATTGCACAAGTAAATAAGTAAATAAATAAACAAATGTAGTCCCCATTCAGAGAATTATTCTCTAGTATATCTGTAGTAACAATTATTAAAGAGCTGAGGATGTAACTCAGTGGCAGAACACTTGCTTAGCATTTGCAAGATCCTGGGTTGGATCCCCAGTATAACAAAAATGTTATAGAAGTTGTTTAGGGAGAAGCAAAATTATATAGATCAGAAACTTGGATCTATGTAAAGAAAGAAAAATTATTAGAGAAAAAATAAAGGCAGAATTTCAAAATAAGATGATAGGAAATCAGCAATGGTTGTTATATTGCATATTGCTATCTTCCAAGTAGTTGTCTAGAGATCATAAATCAGAGCCTCATGCATAAACACTGTATTATCTTGCTACTGTAAGAACCTGAAAGAGTGAATAAAAATTAGGAGGTACAATAGATAATGGGAAATGAAAGGAAACTGCTCAAAAGCAAAGAACAACTGGGATGAGGGAAAAGATTGTTTGATCAATTTTACATGTCTATGTTTGTTTACCTGAGTAACCAGTTTGACGACATGAGTATGTAATACAACCATTGTTAATTTCCTATCACCTTGTCTGAAATTCAGTTTTGCTTCTATTGTTTTTGAATTATTTTGTAAATGTACATGCGTTTGTTATTGTTTTCACCCTTTTATCTTTAAAAAAATTAAAAGAAAGAAAAACGATGTAGTTGTCTAGATTACCTGATATAAGCATGGTCAAAAAAATAGGCATTAACTTTCCTTTCAATAAACCAATAGAAATTAGTAGCACAATTATCCTAGCCACCATATATATATATATATATATATATATATATATAAAAAACTTTCCTTTTGTTTCTCTTTTCTCTTCTTTCTTTTCTCCTCTCCCTACCAATTTCTATTGCTTTCACAATATCTATTATACCTTTGAGATTTTATTTGCACCTTCAGTTTCTTACACTAGTGAGACAATATGATGTTTACACATGTGGATCTGATTTATTTAACTCATGAGTATACAATTTTTTCTTATTTTTGTTCTCTTTAAAATAAAAAAAACGAAAAAGAATGAAGGCCGTTTTTGTCTGTTCTTTATTAAATTAATATATTATTTGTTTAAAATGATAATAACAGCAGTGTACTGGGTGATTACAGTGTACACAAATGTGAACAAAATGATAAAAAGTTTTAAGAGACAGAAGGGCAGAAGCAACAATGCTCACTTATAACACACTTATACTACATCTGAGGCAGTATAGTCCTAGAGAGAGTGAGTGCACACTCTAGAGCAACCACTAAAAAATTACAAAAATATATATAATTGATGTGTTGAGATGGGGGCAAAAACACAATCAAATAGAACATTGGATTGAAACCAGGAAAATCAGAATAAAGGGGTGAAATCAAAGATATAGGTAGATTGAAAGTGGTTGGACTTCACTACTTCCCCATTTCTAAGTGCTAAGTCAAGCAGTCAGAAAATATACAAAGACAGGTTTACATGAAGAACATTATCAACCAACTTCAGATTTATAAAATGTGTCCTCCAGCAAGCAGCATATGTTCTTCTCAAGCAGTCACCACAACAGGTATGTTTTAGGGCATAAGGAACCATTAACAAATTTAGGATAAAGATCAGACTACAATGGAAGTGAATTAGAAATAAGTAGCAAAAAGATTGCTAAAAAATTCTGAAATATTAAAAATTGAAACATGTTTCTCAATACTTATAACCTAAAGAATATTCAAGAGAATTTTAAAGCAATTTTGAATTGAACAAAAATGAAAATATAACTTTCCAAACTTTGTGGGATGCAGCCAAAGTAGTACTTAAAGACAAATTTATGGCACCAATTGTATACAATAGAGAACCATGAATATCCAAAATCAATAATCAAAAGAAATTTTCATGTTTGGAAACTCCATGAACAATTTAAATCTAAAGCAAGTAGAATAAAATACATAAGAAAAACTGAGCAGAAGTAAGTTAAATGGAAAACAGAAAAATATAAGAATAGCAATGAAACCAAACTCATTCTTTGAAAAAATGAAAAATATTGATAAACCCCTTTATGTTAACCAAGAAAAAAGGGGAAAAGTCAATACATTACCAATATCTGAAATGAAACAGTTATCATTATTGATACTATAGATAATAAATGAATAGTGTAAACTCCTGTAGGCCCACAAATTTGATAACTTAGTTGAAACTAACCAGTTCCTTGAAAACCACACCGCAGGATTCACTTAAAGAGAAATAGATTATTTGAATATGCATATATCTTTTAAAGAAATAGCTAGTAATTAATTAATTAGGTGGGAGAAGATAAGAGCCAGTTTTCCCAGTGTGGGAGTGGGAATTTGCAGGTAAGCAAGGGCAGGAGGTTAGAACAATTTTCACATCAATGGATTGCCTTTGGAAACTTCAGCATGAACTCATTTTCAGGCTAATATAGCTACAAGTATGATTACATACAGGAAAAGTTACAGATATCCATATGCACACTGATATACATATATATATATATATATATATATATATATATATATATTTCCTTACTCTGAGAGATATAGAAACAATGACAGATCAGTAGCAATTTGCACACCTAACATCAAATTCTTGGTTTCTAATGCTATTTTCAACAAAAGGAACTAGAGCTCCTTGGAGATTTGGCTGATCCTAACTAGGACAGGGGTAGTAAATAGATATAATGAGACAGAAGTACCATATAATACTGGAAAGAAAGCAAGTGCTCAAGAAACAAGACAACCCCCACATTGATTCAGGTATGTTAAAGTGACAGAAACTCCCAGTGGCAAAAACTGGAACAATTTGAGCAAATAAATAAATAAACCTTTGTCAGTTCATCAAGAGTCAACATCAACAAAATCATGATAGCATGGTACCCATGTATGATATAATTAAAACAGCACTCATCCTCTGTGGTCTTCCTCCTGAGAAACTGTAATTCCAGTCTAATCATACAAAACCAGATGAATTCTGCATGAGAGAAATTACACAAAATGTCTGATTAGTAACTTTTTAGAAGTTTTCAATGTCCTTAAATTTGGGGGAATCTAAGAAACTTATAATTATCAGAGCCTAAAGAAACATTACAACTAAATGCAATGTTTCAATGCAATTCCGGGTGGGATCCTCCAACAGAAAAAAGATATTAGGTGCAAACTAAGAAAGTAAGACTGAACTGTGGACTTCAGCGAATAATATATCAATTTTGGTTCATAAATTATAACAAATACATGTCCCACATTATTAACAGAGGAAAGTAGGTGGGGGTATATGGGAACATTCTGTACTCTATCCACAATTTTTCTGTAAATGTAAAACTATTCTAAAATAAGAAGTTAAAAAAGTTGTCAACCTTATTTTAAGTGAAAGAAAAATGGAAGCAATTGGATTGAACATCTATTTGTGGGACGATTTTTAGAGTGAATTTGTTGAAAGAAGATAACAAGATCATTTCAGGTTATCTCCAACAACTGAAGAGTGAATTTAAGCTTTGATTCCTATCTGTGGGAAATTAACTCTATTTAGGTGTGGGAAGATAGCATATTGTATAGCATAGAAAATTGGAAGGAAATGCACAAAATATTGTGATTTTTCAACTCAAAACAGTTACTTGCAAATATTAGATAGGAATTCATTTCATATATCCTATATTTAAAACACTGCAATTTAAAGTTCCAATTTTATTGTATTTTGAAAGAGCAGTTTGTTTACAGAAATAATTTTTTATCAAGAAATGGGGTTAAATATAAATAAAGGACCCTTCTGATAAAAGGAAAAACTGCAAAAATTATTGCATGAGGCAAAAGCAATGGAAAATTCATTGCTTTTTTGAAGCAACCCCACAGAGTTAATTCCTCCTTGGTGCTAAAGGCTTTTGCTTTGAAATTCATTTTATTGACCTGAAGCTTAAACTGCAGGGTGACTCAAGGATAATTGACAGGAGGGATAGAACATCATGCTAGCATTGTCACGTATGCCCGCACTCTCTCCCTTGTTAAAAGATGCATTATGTAAATGTATCCCCCACTGAATTTTGCTAGCATTTATTTTTTGTCTTGGTAAAGTATTACCTATGTTTGTCCAAGGAGGAGAGGCAAAACCCACTCTTTCAAATGGTTCAGTGATTATGTCCCTATACTTTAATTTCTGCCTGAAATTCAAGCCTACATAAAAGGTTCTGAAAAGTAAAGGTGGTTTTACTTTGCACCTGACTTATGTGTATAATGTGGGTTTAGCAGAAATAAAGCATATTTAGAAGCAGAAAAGAGATGTAATTAAACTTTGAAACACATTTCTTTGGTGAAATTTGTTTTCAAAGTTACTTTGTAATGCAGTGATGTAGCTGCAAAATCAATCTTTATCACTGGGGACAAAGAAATGACCAATTACCCATCCACTTATGTATACACAAATGAAAACATGTACAAATCACAGGAACAGATATGTGAAGGGTTGAAAGTAATAAAAACGTATTAGTCTATTCACTAATCAGAGACCAGATTACCTTTTATTTATACACTGTGGAAATTACAGGACAATGCAATGGTTTTATAAATTTGTTGGTGGTAAGTACTTCTTATGAGTAGTTCCTATAGATCATTTAAGAAAGCGCCATTGGTGACAGGAAACAAAGAGTAGTAGGCTTTTATGAAAGACAGATGCAATATGAATAAATGATAAACATCTAATGGTTCACTTTTGAGCTGATGTTTAACCATGGTGTAATATCAACTTTTACTAATGGGAGCCCCTAAGAATTTTGTTCTGTGGCTTAAAACCATCCAGAAAATTTGATTAATTCAGAAGGACACATAAGAACTGGTTGGAAAAAGTTGACTCTATCTACAGAAAGTGTTAGACATAAAAGTCTGTCTTTTGACTTTCTATTTGTAGTGTGTTTTCTTAGCATTAAAGAAAAAAGTAGAAATTTGCTTTACAGTCCTAAAACCTCTCACACTGTTCTTTTAGTATCAGTGTGTTTGTAGAGAAAGTGACTTCAACAAAAAAAGTCGAAGGCCCTGGATCTGAACTTGACTTTTAACTCCTATTCTCCAGAACTACCCCTGAAAGCCTATTTCTTTTAAGCCTGAGCATGTCTGTAAAGAGCTAGCTAAAGTGAATCAGAATTCTATGATTTTAGGACATACGGAAGGAATGACTTGAAAATTAAAATCCCAAATAAAACTTTATTACTATTATGGGGTAAATAACTCCTAACCCTGTTAAATGTCAGATGTGCCAAGTTCGTGGTCTCACATTAAGGAATAAAGTTGCAAACCAAAGGAGGAAGTTAAGAGAGTTTTATTGGAAATGAGAAGAAGAAAGCTCCTGGACATCCAGGAGTGGTTCCGTGAGGGTGGCCACTGAGGCTATCAGTTTGCTTTTATACAGCAAAATCACAATGTGGGTACAAAGTGGGTCAACTACAATTAACCTATAGGATTACAGGTATAATAGCCACTTAGCTAATATCAATCTAATAGGGAAATGAGTCACATAGCAGGGGTATAAGAAAAGAACAAAAGCATTCCAGGGAAGGTATGACAGTAGGGATCCAGATGTTCTGGTTACCCACCAATGTGTCTGCTGCTTATCTGGACTTACTGGCCCAGGTGGGCTAACTACAGTAAAACCTCAAGTTCCTGTTTATTTCTAGAGAGGCTTGCAGGCCTGGCTATCCCATCTCCATCCTGAGGCCTGGTTTTCTGCAGATTTGCCTCCAGTCACAATCTTGGCATGTCTCATCTTTTGCACAGACTTCCTCAAGGGCCCAATCCCTCTCTGATTGCATATTAATTTCTATCTAACTAAGCTATGTATAATATTACTTTTGTTTCTATCAGAGTAATAAATGCTTTCCTACAACAGAAACAGTGACTAAATCTCTGTCTGAAGTTTAAAAGGGGGGTTGACTAAATGTAGGTACCTGATCAGTGTCAAAACAGCCTTGCAAGGAGGAAAGGACTTATGAACTAGGGGTAATTGATTTGGGCCTTAGTGTCTCCGAGCTCTGGAGTCCAGTCATCATGTCTTCCCTAGGCAAGCTTCTTCCCTCACTGCTCAGCTCATTAGTATGCACTGGAAAATACCAGCACAGAGCATGCCAAGGCAGACAAAGAAACGACTCAAGGGAGATTTAAGCTCCCCGACTATACATATCCCCATAAAGTTTAAAGAGCATAACTATTCACAGCAGGGAAAAACCCCACAGTTTTCTTTCAGTGAAACAATCATTACCCCTGTGGCTAGAGGGATGAGGAGATGAATTTGAAAATATCTGCAGAACGATGCTGATGTGTTTGGTGAACAAATAATAGTGGGAACTTTCATTTCCCCAGTCATGAAGTTTATTCTTGATGCAAAGTAGCTCAGTGAGCTTGCGATTGTAACATCAGACTGAGGATGCCTGTATCTTAGGCTTGTATTCACACTATACATATCACAACAATTTCTTTGTAGTCAAAGGAAAGCAGAAGACCATGGCTATTATTAAAATATCTCAATTCTCAAGACCTATTTTTCTTCATTTATCTGGATATTTTGAGAATAATGTTAGCCTTTTTGTGACTTCCTATCACTGGCAATAAGTTATAATGTCCCAAGTGCTATTCCATAGCAGGCTGTTTGCTAAGAGGGTTTATGCATGTTGTCCACCTAACCCTCCCCAAACCCTACAGTGTCAGTATTATGGTGGACATTTCACAGATGAAGAAATAGACATCACAGAGGTTAAGATTCTTTGGTACATGTTTTACAGTTCATAAATGGTTAAAATCATACTAAATTTCAGGTGCATTTATCTGCCCTTTCATCCAGTGATATTCATTTTACAGATTCTCTTCATTGCCTAAACTTTTTCACATTTTCCTAAATAAATACACATCCTTACAGTCATGGAAAATATATTTGTTTGAATTTGGTTAAGCTGAAGCATGCACATCAGGCCATTTAAATTGCTATACCTCAGTGGTATTAGCAGTAAAAACCTAACTGAATAGACTCAAAATAACCTATTGCAGCCCGTTCAATTGACTTTTGTGACACCATGGTCTCATTTTTGAAGACCATTTTTCATTAACCTTGTCCAGTCTAACTTGCATTACTTCAACTAACAAATGAGTTGAATTCTGACTTGTCTTCCCTTATTTCATTTCTTTGGAGTGATTCTAAGTTTTCTGTCTTACAAAGAAATAGGGATATGATATTTTTATAGGAGCCTAACTCAATTCTGTTTTAGAAATAAGTGGATAATAAAATGGGAATTAATGAAAGATGAGGCCCTTATTGGAGCAATAAGCAAATAATTTCCTATTTAATAGGAGATAAACTGGCTTTAATGATTCAAGTTCATGACTAGGTTATTTTGATCAAATTAACCAAACTTATCATCTATTTTGCCAGCAGCATTATTAGAGAAGCTATGAATTATAAAAACTTGAGAGAATTACAAAACTAGCTCTGACATATTGTAGGTTGGTATGTAAAAACTTTTCCATTTAGTCATTGGAAAATATTAAATGCCTCTGTGTGCCAAGCATTGTTTTAGATACTGACGTCACACTAGTAAACAAAGCAGAGTGGAAAAATCTCTATCCTCATAAAACTTATGTCTGATGATGATGGTTGGCATATACATAAACATTAAACACTCGGTAAAGGAAATAAGACAGGCTTTTGAGATGGAGAAGAGGATCAGGTGAAGGGAGAGAGGGGTAAAGGAATCAAACATTATGGAGATATGTTTATCCATGTAACAATTCAGCAAAGTAAACATCATTATATATTGCAAACATATACTAATAAAGAAATAATTAGCGGAGCGTGGTGGCACACACCTGTAATCCCAGCACTCGGGAGGCTGAGGCAGGAGGATTGTTGCAAGTTCAAGACCATCCAGAGCTACAAAGTGAGCTCAAGGCAAGCCTGAACTGCATAGGGAGACCCTGTCTCAAAAAGACAAAAAAAAAAAGTCAGGGATAAAGATCATGAATGTCAACAGTGAGAATAATTTTATGTATAGTAGTGTAGAGGTTTACATGCCTGCAATTTATTTGACAAACCTTCCACAGAGAGATGGATCTATGTCCTACTCTCTTGGATCTGGGCTAATCTTCATGACTTGCTTGTAAGCAAAAGAATTCAAGGAAAATGAAATAAGCAGGTTTTTGAGATGGAGAAGAGGATCAGGGGAAGGGAGAGAGGGGTATGAGCCTTCATAGTTTCTGAGCTAAAGTCATAAAAGGCAACACAGTTTAGAATACGGTGGCAAGGACATTCCTAAATGCATCTTTAGAGGTGGCAGAGCTCATCCCACTCTAAGGAATCAATGGTCTAGAAATTTTATGACCTTGAATATATCAGAGGTGATTTCTTCTTCAATGGGACCGTTAATCTTCATCCACTTAAAATAGGTAATATAATGGTACTGGTTTCTTTCTATTTTCATATAGGTGGAGATCTTGGGAGCAGAGGATGAAGAGAGCCGGAGTATGAAAGAATGCAGTTAGTTCTTGGTAGATGCTTGGCCTTTATACTAGTTAAAGCATATTTTGTTAAAAATTCAGAACTTCTGCCTGCCTTGAGGTCTACTCCATATCCATGAGGGTTTGTCTCTCGCTCCCAACACAGCGGTATCCCATTGAAGACGCCAGGTCCCAGTGTCACATTCTTTTCTACCTACAGGTAGGAAAACAGAATTTTCTCTACATGGAAGAGTTTAAGGTAGGAAATTAGAAGCAAATACAATTTGAAAATTCTAGAGAAGTGAAGTGCAGGCAAGTGACCAGCAAAATTCACAGGACAAAGCATCCACGCAGTTGGTTCTGAAAGTCTAACTTGTAATCTGCTGCAGCTTAAAGAACTTGTGGAAGATCTGACCAACCACCTTCATCTATGGCAGTGAGGTAAGAGGTTCTTAAGAAGTCTCTTTGAGACTGTGAATTTTGCATTTGTTCATTACATCTCCCCAAATTTTAACTAAGTATTTTCTTTTGTCAGCCTCACCCTGGGAAGCAAACTCAAATGGTGAATTCTGTTTTTTTTTTTTTTCTGGTACCGGGGATCAAACTCAGGACCTTGCGCTTGCCAGGCAAGCGCTTATGCCCCTGAGCTATACCCCCAGCCCCAAAATGGTGAATTCTGGCAATATAATTTTCATTATCTCCTTTGCACCTCATTAAAAGAACATAAGTTGGGGCTGGGGATATAGCTCAGTGGAATAAATGCTTGCCTAGCAAGCGCAGGGTCCTGAGTTCGATCCCCAGTACCGCAAATAAATAAATAAATAAATGAACATAAGTTGGTAGTGATGAAGGCAGGCTAACAACAGACAAACTAGCCCACCTGCTTTATATGGGCTTTTTGATGTTTACAGGAAAGGATGTGTATAAAATGTTGGAAGAATACATATCAGAAAAAATGTTATCAGCTATTACTATTAGTATATTATTATTGGCATTAGTATTCCTGCAGAGGAATGTATAATCCTACTATGTTCTGATTTCTACTTTATCTGGAAACAGAAATCTTTTCCAAACAGTCAGATTACTTCTCTTTTAGAATTACATATTTCTCCCCAGTTTGAGTGAAGATATTTTGGGGGAGGATTATGAGGTACAGATACACAGGAGTGTTCAAAGTATGTGATGAACATTTAAATTAAAAAACTGATTACAGAAAAGACACAGTGCCATCAATCTCCCTCAAAATATTCCCCTTTACTTTGAACAAACTTCTACCATCTTTACTGCTTTCTTTATTTTAAAGTTTTATACATGTATTCAAAGTTTTGATTTTTTTAATCCACAAATGCTTAAATAGCTTGTGAATATCTTTTTTCATAATATTTATATTAAAACATTCTTTTCATAATTTTAAAGAGAAAACAACAATAAAAGCAATACAGAATTTGAAAACAACATGATAGGAAATTAACAATGGCTATGAAAGGAGAAAAGAAGGAAGTGAACATATATACAAACACACACACAGAAGATGACTGTACTATGAATTTCTATTGGTTCGTTGAAAGGAACAGTTTGTGCTTTATATTGTTTGATCAATTTTGCATGCCTATGTCTGGTAATCTGAACAACTACTTTGAAGATAACAATTTTTACCATTTCTAAAACAGTTTTGATCATTCTATTTTGTGAGTGACTTTATGGAATATGATCTAAAATTCAGTGATTGCTTCTTTTGAGTGCCATCCAATCCACAGGCAGGCCCATAAAACATTACAGTTTAACTTCATATACCTTATTCAGTGGACCTAACACTATGCAATGCCTGGCTCTTTCCCAAAGTCAAAATGACCATGAAAGATAAACATTTTGAATTAATTTAGGAGTTTGAGCCTTCCATGACAGAGAAACTAAAGACATTCCACTAAAGAGGACCTCCACAACTGCTTCACCAAGTGGCAAGAAGGATTGGATAAATGTGTTTGAGGTGAGGGGGAATATTTTGAAGGAAGCTTAATGGTAATGTGTCTCTTACTGTAATAAGTCTTTAAAAATTTTGACATTCAGCATATTTTTACCATACTTCATATATAACTTAAATGTCTCTCTCACTGGAAATTAAAGGACCATACCCAAAACTCCATGCTGAGACAATTTAGGCATGCATATGCTTTTCAAGTTTTTTT